>CM060917.1:81366048-81570668 GCA_030737875.1 Allium sativum
ATGCTTTTAGATAGCTGCTTGTTTTGGTATCATCTGCTGCTCTGATAAAAGGGTTCAACAATTTTCTGATTGATTTAACTACTTTGAATTGAAAATCTTTTTGGCATAGATACTTGTGCAACATCCTGAAATTCATTTTGAAATCATGATCATTTACTTGGATATTATTTTATTTGAAATCATTTGAATATTGTTTAATATCTTGAATCCTACGCACTTCTTGGATTTGAAATTAATAATCTTATATGATCGATTCATTGAATCTTGAAGTCTTAACGTCCCTTCAAGTGATTTTAAATAAACCGTTTCTTTATATCTTGAATCCTGATTTATTTTCATGGACTTGTTGTAATTTCTATAAAAACTCTTTTGTGAAACATGTTCTAAGATTGAAGTTTGTTGCTCTGATAAAAAGGAATCGTTTTTTGATAACTGCTTGTTTTTGGTAAAAATTGGTTGCTACTCTGATTGATGGAATTAATTTAACTGCTTGGGATTGGTAATTGGATATTGTTGTCTAGGATACCTTTGTTGGTCACCGGGGTGGTATTAAAATCCCTGTTAGCAGAGACAATAAGCGGTATTAGCCTTAAATGCTTTGAAATTTTAATATGTTTTTATTCTTTAAACTGATTTTCAAACTGTATAAATCTTTCTGAATCCCTCTTGTAATTTTTTTTTCAATTTTAAAATCATTCATTGATTATGTATTCAGAAATTGAAATCAATAACCAAATTGGACAGTATTTAGAATCCATCAAAAATATTATCAGAATGTTTGAAATAGTGATGCGTTGTGTCTACAGTATATTTCACAACAAGAGGAATTTTTTTGTAAATTTTCGTGATGATTGAACAATTTTTATAATATCTTTGAATTGGGGCTAAATTCACGACCATCTTCTATTTCTATCATCGTTCTGCCATCCGTCATGATTTTATATTAATGTAGAGAGTTTAATATTTTTAAAACCATCTTAAATAAATAGTGGAAATATTTGTGATGGAATTGTGACTATATTATTTTTCAGAATTAGTGATAATTGAAAATTTCAAAAATCCCAGTACAGTTGAGCATATTTCATAATATGATTAGTCTAGAAATTTATGTCACCATCATTTTTTTACCTACCACATTTCTATCATCCATTTTGGTTTAACGTACCGAGGAGTTTTTCTTTTGAAACAGAAAATGATAAATATATAATATACATAAGTGTTTCTCTAACCTCATTTAAAAGTCCAAGCTCTGGTCATGCATGGTTAAGTAATTACTTATAAGTTTAAGCTGCAACTGACCTCATTTAAAAATCCAGGATATGGTTATGTGTGGACAGTGTGCTCATGAAAAAAAAGAAAATGGAAATAATTTTTTTATAAAGTCTCCTTGGTATGTAAAAACCAGTCTATCAATCCATTTCTCTAATCTATGAAATGTGTTAATATTTTATGATATACTATGATATGTTGACTGATAACTATTGGAATTTGAGATTATTTGATTGCGTCCCTTAAATTGAATTTATAATCGTAGTTCTAATCCATCACTGTTTTTGTGCTCAATTTTAAAAAAATTATTTGAAAATAATTGGAAATCATTGGTTTTAAAACTCTCTCCATTTTTATAAATTTCATCGTAAATTCATCACTCTATAATGTGAAATTTGCCACTAATTCTTAGAATATTATGATTTTCGTTTGATTAATTGATGTTTATGATCAACGTTCTTCCTCTTAAGTTGATGTTATATTTTTAGTTAATTTTTTCATTCTTATTTTAATTTATGTATCCTTTTGATGATAACAAAAAGGGGAGAATGGTTTAAGATTTTGATCGATGAATGGATATTCTTTGATTATTTTAATATTGAAGTTTTAATTGATTTATTATTTTCACTTATGCACATATCTAGGGGGAGTTCAATAATTCACTGTCAAACACATTTATTATAATATTATATTCAAAATCTTATTTTATGTTTGTCATCATCAAAAGGGGGAGATTGTTGTATCTAACAATTCTATGATTTTTGTTTGATGATAACAAACATATATATATTATTATAAATGTGTCTATAATTGTACTATTGCGCCACATCACAGACAAAATTAAATATTTATATTTAAATATAATACTACTGCATAAAAATTTAAATATTCAAACAGTATTTTATTAATATATAATATTTTATTTCTACATTTGAACAATACAAATTTATAACTCCACTATTTGTATAACTCACGGTAATACAATACATTCAATTTCATTTATTACAATACTCCTCACTACAGTTCACTCAATCACTTAGTAGTACAAACACATACATTCCACTCTGTCACTATTTTACTTTTACTCTCTATTATATTTACATTGACACATTGTCATAGTCTTGTCTTCTGTCTTCTTCCAGCCTTCAGTCAGTCCAGTCTTCTGCTTACCTGTCATAAGAACACACACAGAAAACTGGAACAAAAATATTTTTATATTCTAGAAGATATAATTTTTATTTAAAAAATTATTTACCCTAGAAATTTTGTGTATTTCTCATCATTTTTCATGACTTGATCTGATTTATATGGATATCCATCTATGTCTAAACAGCTTGTGATATCCCAAGTGATACACTGTACATACCCCAAGGTAAACCAATCCTCTAGTGTGCACATATATAAACTGCGCGTGCACTATACATGTACATACATACATGTGTATGTATATACACATATTTCTGTGCAGGGACAATACGGTTAAACATAGTAAATGGACATGAACCAAGAAATCCAGTACATATGCAGACACAAACACATATATATATACACATTTATATATATATATACATATATATATATATATATATATATATATATATATAGCCAAAGACTGGTGGACCAATTGAAACCGCTGAGAAAGAGCTAAATGAAAACCAGGCAGACCCATCAGTAAATCACAATGTTGTAGATATGTCAACTGAGAAACCTGATGAGGTAAACAATAATGATAACAGTCATGATAACGAGAGTGCAATTAAAAAAACAAATAGCATGCTTATAGACATTGGCGATGAACCAGATGCAAATACAATAATTGAATCTGGATGGATCACATGATATTATAGGTACTCGGAATAATGTAATTGCAGAAAATATACAACATATGGGCTCGGACAACCCTACTACACTTTTGAACAATATTAATGCTAATGCAACGTCAGAATTGATGAATGTTGACCCATAGCTTGCTTACATGGTAGCAGATGTTTCAAAAGAAGATGGTTCATCCGACAATGCAGAAGGATTTGTAGATGACTGGGAAGACTCCGAGGATGAAAAGTTATTTGATAACCTCAATTCTGTAGAGGAGAAGCAACCCAGCAAACCTGAAAAAGAATTGGATGTGTCACAAAACATAGAAAAATACCAAAAGTTTTTGGAAGAAATGGATAATGCTTACAAAAACATCAAGAATAAATATAACATATCTATTACACCCGCTCCTCCTAAAGTTTCGACAAGGAGCCAGATCTTACTTTGGGATTCTAATATTTGGAAAATCTCTGTCGAACGTTTATCGTACCAGCACATTTCTTTTAAAGCTGAAAATACTGGAGGTTTCGAATGTAGATTTTCTATTATTTATGCGAGCAACTTCTTAAGTGATAGAGAAAAGTTATGGTTGGATTTGGTGATTGAATCTCAAAATGTCAATATACCATGGCTGATGTTGGGTGACTTCAACAATATTTTGTCACCTAATAATAAAAAAGGAGGGTCAACAGTCCCGTTTAGGCACATCACTGGTCTTATAGACTGTATTTCAAATGCGGGACTAACGGATATCCCGATTACTGGTTTCAAATACACTTGGAGGAAGAAGGGGGTTGCTACCAAAATTGACAATGTCCTATGTAATCATCAGTTTCTTGACATTTTCCTAGAACTAAACGCTTTTGGGGTGGCTAATCCTTTGAGTGGTCATATTCCTATTTGTGTTAACTTTAGAAAAAAAGCAGGGAGATCAAAAATGTGCCCTTCAGATTCTTAAATTCTTGGACTCTCAAAGATGGATATGCAGACACTTTCTACACAGCAGTAAATTACATGGATCCTAACATTCAGGGATCCAAACTATATAAGTTCCAAATTTTCCTGAAATTTTTTAAATTGTTTCTAAATACTGGAACTATAGAAGCATGAAAGATAGGGACAAACTAAAAAAGCTGGAGGAAAATTACAGGCTTATCCTTGCTGAGTTGGATGAAAACCCAACAGATGTTAATAATTTTGAAAATTTGAGAACTGCGTACAACAATTGGAAAGATCAATGCCATATAGAAGCTTGTAACGCAAGGCAAAAGACTAAAATCAATTGGCTTACTTAAGGAGATTCATGTACAAATTTTTTTCATGCAAGAATGTCAATGAGGAAACATATTAACAACTGGAGCAATTTACTGATGAGTAATGGTGATCTTGTTCATGATGCAGATTTCAATGAAAGGGAGGCTATTTCTTATTTTTCAGGAATATTTAATTCTAACACTCCTATGAATAATAATTTTCCTGAAGTTAATTGTATTACTATGATTAATGACAGGGGTAGAAGACATCTGACTGAAACTATCACTCTTGATGAAGTTAAAAAGGCTACTTTCTCTATTCCTGATGATATAAGTCCGGGGCCAGATGGTTTCACTGCTAAATTCTTTAAATTTCACTGGGATGATATGAAAGAAAAGATTCTTGAGTTGGTACAAGAGGTCTTTAGAACTGGGAAACTGACAAAGGGCGTTAATCACACTTTCATCACTTTGATTCCAAAAGTTGAGAAACCCAGTGCTATTTCAGATTATAGACCCATATCGTGTTGCAACATTATTTGCAAAATTATTTCTAAAGTGATTTGCAACAGAATAAAGCCATACCTTAAACATCTTATCTCAGACAACCAATCAGCATTTATTCCAGGAAGATATATCACGAAGAATATCCTGCTTGCACATGAACAGATTAGACATTTTAATTTGAAAGGCAGTGGAAATGTTTGCATTAAAATAGATCTTCAAAAAGCATATGATATGGTTAATCGAAAGTTTGTTTGTCATATGATCTCATGAATGGGTTTCCCTAATAAACTGGTGCGTATTATACAAACATGTATATCTACTCCTACTTACTCTATCTTGGTTCAAGGCAGCCCCAAAGGTTTTTTACATAGCAATCGAGGCTTGAGACAGGGAGACCCTCTCTCTCCTTATCTTTTTTGCATAGCCATGGAATTTTTTTCCATCCACATGTATAAAGCTTCGGAAGAAAGGCGGATTCATCCAATTTATAATCAAGTGCCTTATATTACTCATCTGATCTACGCTGATGACTTGATGATTTTCTCTAAAGCTAAGCCTAGTGGAATCAAAGAAATATGCTCTATTCTAAATCTTTTGAAGGTGAATGCTGGATTTAAAATAAATAATATGAAATCAAAGGTTTATTTTAGGAAAGGAGTACATAATAAAAATCAATTGCTTCAGTTGCTAAATATGAAAGAAGGCAGACTTCTGATTAAATATTTGGGTGTCCCTCTATCATGTAATTATCTTCGCTTTTCAGACTGTGGTTATCTTTTTGATAGAATCAGATGTAAGATGGACAACTGGGATTGTAGACTTCTGTCTATGGCAGGGAAGATTGAACTGATTCGCATAGTAATAACCCCCATGGTTATGTACTGCATGATGACGTATCAACTACCGGAGGCTACGATCAGTAAAATAAATAAACTTTGTGCAAATTTTATTTGGGCTGGGAAAAGACACAAAATCGGGTGGGACAAGATGTGCACACCTAAAAGGAAGGAGGAGTAGGACTTCTTAATTTTAGAGACATAAAAACAGCAGCTGCCCTCAAACTACTCTGGCATTTCGTCAATGGCACAAGCCTATGGAAAGAATGGATGCAGACTAGATATTGTATTGGTAAATTTTTTTGGGTGATGAAAGTGGACAACAATAGTTCAGGAACGTGGAAGACTATACTAAGGCATAGAAAAGAGAGTCTGAAATGCATTAACAGATGTATTGTAAATGGAAGGGATACTAAGCTTTGGTTTGATCCATGGATCAACAACGATATCATGGTCAAAATGATAGGTTGGGATCATCTAAGCCTTTTTGGTGGTGAGGACTATACTATTAACAATATTATTCAAGATGGAGTTCTAAATCCAAACAGCCTAGTGGCTGCAAGACACATAGCCACTCAAATTAATGAGGTAAACATGCAGTCTAATGGAGACAAGGATTACTGGAGTTGGCTTGACAAAAAAGATGGTTTTACCTTCTTCTCAGCTTGGGATAGTGTTAGGAACCATGATAATGAGAAAATGTGGTGTAAAGTGGTGTGGCACCACATAAATAGTCCTAAAATGTCGTTGTGTACTTACAAAGATGTTCTTAATCGGCTAAGTACTAAGGACTCTATGATACAATGGGGCTACAACGTTGACCCGATTTGTGTCTTGTGCAATGAAGAAATTGAGTCGAGAAATCACATGTTCTTCCAGTGTTCATATGTTGCTTATCTGTGGGTCAGATGTCGCCTCAAACTGGGTATTATCCCACCACAAACGAGCGGTTTATCTCTGGACAATGAAATCGACTTCCTGAAAAACACTTTTTCCTCCGCATCATTTAGACAAGATGTTGCTTTCTGCACTATCACTACTACAACATACCACATATGGAATGAAAGGAACATGAGACTTCATACCAACAAAAAAGGGACAAGTACAGAAGATGGGATTTCATTGAGATAGAAGTGCGATACTTACTTTGGAAATCAAAGAAGCGTACGGATGGCAGTAGATCTGACACGGACGTAGCTGAACGATGGGGGATCAATCTTTTGGACTCCGGCTGATTTTCTGATGTAGAAGCTTTTCTTTTAGGGTTCGGAGCAATTTGGGGGAGTTCTGAGCTTTGAAATGTGTTTATTTCCTTATATTTACGCGTTGGCTTCAGTTGCTAAGATGGCACGTGTCAGTTTACCGTGTTTTGCTTTTATTTCATGCCTGTCATTTTAACGGTAGACAGTAGGTGATTTTGATGTATTGTTGTCCAATGTACTCTGTACATTTTTATTGATGTGTTATCAATAAAGCACCGCACTCTTTTTTCCTGCCTAGTCCTCACGCTGAGTTCTAGTAGAGGTTTTTAACGAGGCGGTTTACCCATTTTAATATATATATATATATAGGGAGTGGCTATATGAACATAAAATTTTGACACAAATCAGGAGACAAAAATTTTTAGCCACACGATTAATTTGTCTTTATGTGAGGGGTGCAAATCATGGGGTAATGCTATGGTTCAGATTTTATGTCCCTCAACTTGTGTCAAATCTTGGTGTTTAAATAGACTTTCCCACACACACACACACACACATATATATATATATATATATATGTATATATACATAGTAGGAACAGTGGTTCTGCAAGATCAACACCGAAGCCAAACAAATATGTACAGGGACAACTGCATAATCTGTGTAATGTAAGTACAAGGCATCAACAAATTCACGTGCAACATCATGTACAGGGAACAATACAAGTGAATTCATGGCCAAGCAAGTCGATTCAGCTTTAAAATTCAAGTCAGCATGCACAAAGTTTACATGAACAATGAAGTAAACATGGAAGTTTCAAATGGGCTATGTTCAGACAAGCAGTGCAGCGAACAAGGAGTGCAACAGCTCAAAGTTTTCTTGTGTGCATATACAAGGAACTGGAAAGTAGGCAGCATAGCTCACGTCCACACAACAACAGTGAACACTTGATAGTGGGCCAAGGACAAATGCTAAAAATGATGCAAGCTTATCAAAACTGAAATGTGTAGGTTCATTTACACACACACACACACACACAGAGAAAGAGAGAGAGAGTAGTGGTGACAAATACAAATGGTTCAACATACACACAACAATACATACAACACAACATATATATAAATGTATGACAAAGTGTGTCATGACTGTTTGCACTTACATGTACATGGGCAAGTGCACATAACCAAAATGGTTCAACATAAACAGGCTAGCAAAGTGCATGCACAAAGATAACCAAGGCAAGGAACATAATATACAAAATTGCATGTACAAGGCAAGAATACTCATGCCACAACAAATCTGGCTAAAACAAAACAATGGAAACACAATGGAGCAAATAAGCATACGAGCAACACATACACAGATGAATAGAGAGTGTGCAAACTTATCAACAAACTCATCCAAACCAAACAATGACTAGGTCAAGCATGGAAGTAATTCGAATGTTACATATAAGTGTGTATGCATATGTACATAACACGGCATGGCTAAGAAATGTTTTTTGCCAGAATTTCAGCAAACATTTTTTGGCAAGAGCAAATTGCAAATTATTTTCAGAGAATTCAATCATGAAAATATGTTTGGGCAGAAAAGCAATTTTTTTTGTTCCCTAGAAATTAACAAATGTTTTTAGAATGTTAAAGAATTTCATATATTTCCAGAAATTGGAAAAGTTTCAACATAAATTTGGCAAGAGTGTTTCAGAATGTTTCCACAAACAATTCAAGAATTTTCAAGGGGCCACAAATAATTTCTTTCCAGTAAATTCAAAGAACAATTCTTATTTTGTTCCCAAAATGTCAACAGGGGATTTAAGGAAAGAAATCATGCCAACACTCTCGCATGAATTTGTTTTTGAGCAAGGGTTTAAAGCTTTCCTGAAATCAACGTTTTTAGACACGGTAGAAACAAAAAAATTGAAGACAATTATAGGCAAGAATTTTTCATTTGTTTCCTGAAATCAACATGTTTATCATGCAAACTTTCAAGGCCGATTCAATTATATCAAGGCAACAAATCACGCAACAATCAAAGCCGAGGAAATCAAAGCCAAAATCATACAAGCAATAAGAACAAATCGTTCGATGAAATTAGAGTTAATTTAGGATATTATCATCCTATGTATTACATCGAATCATCGCAGGCAATATTATAGAAAACAAAAAGTAACGAAATTAAGAGCAGAAGAAAGAAATCAATTCGAATTACTCATAATTGTTTTTCGATCGCAACGTTCCTAATCAGATCGACAAGCCAAGTATCATTCATTCGAGGCTTCAGAGAAGATTTGCAAAGCTATCCTTTTTTGATATCGCGATTTAATTAAGGGAAAAACCCTAACCTTGTTCGATCGACATTTTTGAATACCAAGCTTTACAAGGAAATAAACAAAGAGGCAGGCCAACTTAATTTACAAAGGGGAAGGCTTTTGTTTTACCTTCTATTTTTTATTTTTTATTTCATTTGTATTTGACCATAAGTGTGTTCTAGTTTTTCTGTAAAACTAGGGTTTTCTAGTTTGTCTATAAAACTAAGAGTTTACTAGTTTGTCTGTAAAACTAGGGTTTACTAGCTATAGGTCTTATAGTTAGGGATTACGGGTATGTAATTTGGAAAAAAAATATGATCTTAGGGATAAAGATCAGTCTAAGGTTTTGAGCATAGGACTAGAACAGGAGTAGGGTTTGCGAGTTTACAGGGTTTTGTAAGTGGGATCTGTTTTAATACCTAATAAAAATCTTAGGAATGCAGCAGTAGGCAGGGTTTGCCGAAGTTGGGTAAAAACCGTGTTATTTACTTCTGTATTTATTATTCTCTATTATAATCTGTGTTGTGTTTTTTTCAATATCTCGAATTAATTTAATAAACCCTATTCACCCCCTCTAGGGTAAATTAGGTCCAACTGAATTTCATGGTTTACCGACTATCCTTGAGAGATGGCTTGGACATAGGAGAGGTTGGTGTTGTTTGAGGCTCGGTTGCGACAGGTGGCAACAGTAGACGAGAATAAACTCATGGTGGAGCTTTTGACAGAGGATGAGCGTAAGAAACTAGATGCAGGGAGGGGGTTGTTACGGGTGGATTCTGAGAGGGAGAGATTGGCAAAGCGTGCCGCTGAAATGGAAAAATTTGTGCCTACGGAGAGCATGCTTATTGCTCCTGAGTTTGCAGAGGGAAGTTCTTATCGGCCGCCAGTTCCACTATCTATCACGACAAGTGGTCCCACAGTCCCAATTCATGTCTCAACTGAATATGACCTCAAACATCCAGGATTGGGAGTGATGGGATCCACTTTTATGGCGACGGTGATCACCCTCCCTATCATACCCACAGCATTCCTTTCTGGAGGAAAAGTCTCGTTACCGCGAATACCTGAAGAGGATGAGAGCGCTAAATCCTAAAAAACTGAGAAATTTTGTTTTTGTTGTGCAGCCCTTCTTGGAGCTGAAGTGACATTAGGCTTTTCCCCATGCTTCTCTAAACGATAGGGTCTGTATCGGGGCTACAGGGAATACAATTTAGAGAGGAAAGTAAGATGAGGAGGAGAGAGCTGATGAGGAGGCGAGTAAGATGAGGGCCAATGATGATGCTAACAAAAGGGCCGAGACGACCTTTAGCTAGCTTAAAGCGGATGCAGCTTCTCAACTCAAATTCAAGAAATTAGCTTATCGAAAGGCTTCAAAGGATGCTAAGAAAAGAGCGGAGTTCAAGGCCAAGAAAGCTCAAGGAGGAGGTGATGTCGTGCTGGCCCATTCTTCTGACAATGCCCCCAAACCGCTACAATGTATTGTCCCCGAGGGATGTCTCGGAGATTACAAGTGGCGAGGATGATGGTGGACGACACGCCTCGTTGTCTCACAAGTCCATAACTCCCTCGAAGTGTAGAGGAGGAAAAGCGGAAGTGGCTCTCGAAAGAATCAGCCCATCATTGGTGACCCGCCTAGTGTCGAATCTACGCAGAAAAGGAAAAGAAAGAAGAATGATGAGTAGTATCAGTAATTGGTATAGATATTACCGACACTCTGGTTATGTAGGCCGATAGTATATGCGAGTACGACCCCCTCTTTTGATCTTTGATGGCATGGTGTGGATCTCTTGTATACCTTACCATTGGAAAGGAAGATATTAGATATGCAATTTGCTTTTGTTGCGTGAATGAAAGTATTAGTTAACTTTTCTTAAATTGCATTTCATGTTAAGTGTTCGAATGTTCGCCTTATGTTTTCCAACGTCTTGTACTTGCACAAGCGTACTTGTTGTTACACTTAAAGAAATGTGATTGGAGACTCCTCCTTGGGGGTGCCCCCAGTCATGCGGAGGTTGTGTGCTGGTTCCACTCTCGGGTTTCTCCTTTGTTTAAGAGTCCCGAATCGGGTGGAATCCAGGCCAGGGGCCCTCTCCCTTGGGCCTCCCGGAGTTCGTTAGTCCTAGTCGTGAGATGGCATGATCATCATTAAATTCATCCTTTTTGGCTATCCCATCGGGTTTAGAGATTGAGGGTGTCGTTTATTCACCACTGGTACCCAGATCTAGATCCAGACCCGGTGGGTCGGATGGAGCCACGGGGGTGGTTGGTATCACACTAGCTCGGCTAATGGGCAGCTCCTAAGCCCGAAGACATGGAAATGAAATGATTTATACTCGATCTCGTCGTTGGTTTGAGGTTCGAGAGGTACCCGGATCCTGACCCAATGGGTCGGACGGAGCCACGGGAGTGGTCGTTATCACACTATCTTGGCTGATGGGAAGCCCCCAAGCCCGGAGACTTAGGAACATAATGATTTATAATTGGCCTCGTCATTGATTCGAGATTTGAGTGGTGTTATTTAGACTCGATCCTGTCGCAGGTTCGAGACTCGAGTGGTTTTATTTATACACGGTCTCGTGATTGGTTCGAGACTCGAGTGGCGCTACCGACTCCCGTGCTCGGGGTGCCGATCCGATGTTATTTACACTCGGCCTCATCATTGATTCAAGGCTCGAGTGGTGGTATCGACTCCTATTCCTGGGGTGCCGGTCCGGTGTTTGTGTGTGCAAGATAGTTGTGATGGTCAATCACACATATCATGCAGAAAGTAAACACATCAGGGACACAGAGAAATTGAACATCATCTTTACTAGTAACTTTGGCAGTAACAGCGTTTATAATTCCTTGAATTTAAAAGAAAATAATACATTGTTGGAAAGCGGAAAAAATGTATTTTAAGTTATGTGAAGTAGCGACGAATATGTTCACTATTCCATGTCCTTGGGAGTTCGGCTCCATCGACAGTCGTTAACCTGAAGGTTCCATCTCCGAGCCTTCGATGTATGACGTACGGACCTTCCCAACGAGGACTGAAATCGGTCGGTGTGGGAAAGATTCGTTTCAGAATGAGGTCGCTGATATTGAGGTCCTTATGGAGGACTTTAGAGTTGAAGTATTGGGCTACTCGTTGGTGTTGAGCGGTAGCTATGAGCTTAGCTTCATTCCTTTTCTCTTCAAGCAAGTCGAGTGATTCCAGAAGTAGGTCGTGGTTGGTCTTAGGATCATAATAGGTGACTCAATGTGATTGAAGATTTTTCTCAATAGGAATGATCCCTTTGGATCCATAGGAAAGGAAGAATGGGATGTGGTCGGTCGTTGACTTATTGATTGTCCGGTAGTCCCATAGGGCCAAAGGGAGCTCGTATGCCCGTAAGCTTCCGACCTTTTCCAGATGCTTCTTGATAATGGAGTTAATTACTTTGTTGACAGCCTCGACTTGCCCATTGGCCCGAGGGTGAGCCATTGTCAAAAATCTCTTTTTGATATTGTGCCGTTGGCAGAAGGTCATGAACTCTGCGCCCTCAAACTGAGTTCCATTATCGAAGACGATGGCTTTGAGAACTCAATAGTGGGTGACGATGTTGCAGACGACGAAGTTGATTACTTTCTTGGTGGTGATTGTAGAGAGAGCTTTGGCCTCCACCCATTTGGTGAAGTAATCAACTGCGACGATGACATAGCATCCCCCCTCTGGCCATCGGAAGAGTCCCGTTGATGTTTATTCCCTACATGGAAAATAGCCAAGGGATTACTGTTTGTGTTAGCTCGGTAGGCAGGGTTCTTGAGATCATCGAGAACCACTAGCATTTATCACACTTGCGGGCATAGTTCGCGGCGTCTTAATCGACTGTGGGCCAAAAATAACCATATCTGATAAGTTTTCTTGCTTGGATTTGCCCCACGGTGTGCTCGTCGCACTCTCTTTCATGCACTTCCAGTAGCACGCGATCGGCGTCATTGTGGGCTATACACCGAAGTAACGGGATAGAGAAACCTCTTCGATAGAGCACTTTATCCAAGATGATATAGCCAGATGATTGGCGAGTGAGTGTCTGTCTTTTCTTGTAGCATCCAGGGAGGGTTCCATGTTGCAAGTAGTTCTTGATCGGTGTCATCCAAGATTTAGGCTTGGTCTCGGTCTCTGTTGCCATTACCGAATCAGTCTACATCTAATAAATGCTCGGAGAGTCGAGTACTTCGACCGGGGCAAGCCCCATAAGCTATGCATCCTCGGAGCTTGCCAGTTTGGCTAATGAGTCATCCTTTTCATTTTGTTCTTGGGGGATATGCGTGATGATGTAGTGGTCGAAGTTGGTGAGCAGTTTATGAACCTGAGCAAAGGTAGGGAGCGAGCCATGCTCCCTTGGCTTGGTACACTCCATGCACCTGATGCACGACGAGCTGTGAGTCAGAGTAAATCTGGATGGCCTGGGTGTTAATTTCGAGCACAATTCTTAGTCCAGCGATCAAGACCTCGTATTCTGAATCGTTGTTGGTAGCAGGAAAGTTGAGCTTTAAAGCGTAGCATATTGGCGCTCCTTTGGAGTGATGAGCACGACTCTGGTGTCAGAACACTTACTGTTGGAGGATCCATCCACGAACAGTTTTTATTGAGTGTTTGGTGTCTCAATGTCTTCCGTAGGAGGCTCTTCCAGGCTGGTGAATTCCACTATGAAATCGGCGAGGACTAGTCCGAGGATGGCTCATCGAGGGAAGAATGTGATCCCGAACTGTCTCAGATCTATATTCCATTTTAGTAACCGTCCAGATGCCTCAGGCCACTACATGATCTATTGTAGTGGCTGGTCAGTGTAGAATTTGATGGGGTGAGACTAAAAGTATGGTCGTAGCTTCCCAGAAGAGATCAACAGGAAGTAGGCTAGCTGCTAAAATTTTGGGTAGTTCTTTTCTGCCCCATTAATCTCTTGTTGATACAGTAAACGGATCTTTGGACATGATCCTCAATGCTCACGAGTGCAAACACGATTGCTTGCATGTAAACCGCCAAATAAACATATAAGTCCTCGTGATCCATAGGTTTGGATAAGATAGGTGGTCCTTTTAAGTGATTTAGAAGTCCTTGAATGCGGCGACACATTCCGGGGTCCATGCGAAGTTGCGCTTCCCCTTTTTGAGCAAGTCAAAAAGGGAACACATTTGTTTGTGGCTTTAGAGATGAATCGTGTGACACCCCACGTCCATTAATGTCACTCTTTAATAAAATGCATTAAGTTCCATGAAGCGTTATAGGTAAACAGAAACAGAATCTCACAAGACAGATATATAAAAACAGCAGCGGAAATTTAAAACTCTATTTTCCAACAGAAAACCTCGTGGTACAAAATCCAGTTACAACATTAGTTTAAAATACAGAAAACCAATTGCATCAAATAAAAGTATATGCCTTGTACTAAAGCCATCAGAGTACATTAATATAAAATCATAGTCTAGCCATAACATAGTAGACGAATAGTCAAAGTGGTACATCTAAGCAGCTCCAATTAGAAACAGAAGAGGGAGATTCCTAATTAAGCCTGAGCGTTCCTACCATGAGAAACTAGCGGGAAGAAAGAAAGAGAAAAGGAAACAAAACGGGTTAGACATAAAGTCTAGCGAGTAATAAAAGCATCATGACAGACATATAAACTGGACGAGAGATAATAGTATCATAAAGTAGGTATAACAGACTGAATAGGATAAGCAAGACGAACTGAACAGACTACGCTTCTCAAATATTTTTCTCTGCACCAATACTAGCATAACAAATCTGATCCTAATAGAAACATATGGTAGAGTTAGGTGTACTTCTAGTAGCGGGTGTTACCCCAAACAGTAATAACAGGTACCCCAATAGAAATAACGGGTGTCACCCCAACCATAAACCACCGGCACCTAAACAGCCAGTACTAGATGTACCCTAATTACTACTTCCAGTCGATCGGCTCCCTTTCCCATAAATACCCTATGCTGGCCCCACAGTAGGATGTATCACTTCCTAAAGTGGTAACCCTTAGAAAGACACAGACTTATTTACTGGTGTTACAACGTCTTATTTTCCCGAGCAAGCTGGACTCATGCACACACATGACTCCGTTGGAACGCGCCATCAGAACAGCTCCGCCCATATGAAACTCTTATAATCCGCTCATTAAGCGTGCCCTGACCCCTACCTGGTTCGGTGTCCCCCTATAATACCAGAATGGGTTACTGACTGATACGGGTCCTATGCAACAGATGACACAAGCCACCCCTAGGCTTGTATCCCCATCTACTAGGATTTTTACAGGTTATGCTTAACAGTTTAACAAACCCGCGTAACCCCAATATTTAAAACATGTTAAGTCTTATCTGGTTTATATAACCCCCCACTAATTTAACATATTTACTTAACCCCCACAGATTCAAACAGGTTTACTTAACCCCTACACAATTTAACAGGTTCATATAACTCCTACAAAAATAAACAGGTTAAGTATTACAGGTTAATAGGTTCATATAATCCCCACAGATCTAAACAGGTTTCACACTTGTTTAAGGTTTCATTACATGTTCTGCTTAATCTATACATTAAGCCTACAGATTTACATGCCCCAACTGTGACACCCCATGTTCGTTAATGTCACTCATTAAGAGAATGCATTAAGTTTCATGAAGCGTTATAGGTAAACAGAAACGGAAACATTACAAGACATTTATAAAATAGCAGCGAAATTAAGAATTTTATTTATCATAAAGCACCGTGGTTCAAAACATCAAATGTCTGAAATACATAAAACCAGTACATTATTAAAATTACCATTTTGTACTTAAAACATCAGAGTACAATAATAAAAAAAGCAAAATTCCTCAAAAGAAACATATCCATAGTAGCAAAGATAGGATCTTGAGCCATACATCTAAGCAGCTCTAGCAAATGATAGCAAAATCCTGGTCAAGCTTAAGTATTAGCCCCCTGAGAACCTGGGGAGGGTGGAAGAAAGAAGAGGAAACAAAAAGGGTCAGACATAAAGTCTGGCGAGTCCAGTTACTTTTAGCAAGTAAATAAGTAAAAGTATCATGATAGACATATAAAGTGGATAAGAGGGATAACAACATAAAAGACAGGTATGATAAGGTAAATATGATAGGGTGTATACGCTTCTCTAATGATTACTCTGATTCTTTGCACTGATACTATTATAAACAGAATGAGATGATCCTACCTACTATAAGATGGTAGACTTAGGCGTACTTCTGGTGAGAGGTGTTAACCCCATACAATCCACAGGCGGCCCAACCTAACAGGCTCCTAAACGTTTTTACCAGAGTCTACACGTACCCTAACTACTACCCTAATCGATCGGCTCCCTACTCTGTAGATACTTTGTGTCGGCCCCACAGTAGAAGGTATCACTTCCTAAAGTGGCAACCCTTTGTGATGTGCATAACCATATCTACTGGTGTTACGGTCGTCTTATCCCCTTCTGCCCGAACATGCACGCACATGTCCAGGTCGATTTGCACCGCCCACACCGTCCTCCACATTTGGATCTCTTCAAATCCGCCCAGTAAGTATGTCCCAACTGTAACCTAGGGCGGAGTACTCGTCTGATACTGTTCTATGGGTTACTTACTGAAACGGGTCCCCCACAAGAAATGATACAAGCTCTCCTCCTTGTCTTGTATCCCCACTATGATTTCCACAGGTTATGCATACCTATTGATGTCTTTAATTACATTACCCCGTCATTTCTATAGGTTATGCTTACCTAACGGTGTCTATAATTACATAACCCCAACCGGTTAAGCTTGTGGGCCTATATATAAATATTACCCACCCCCTCCGTTTTATTTAACCCACCCACTGTTCACACAAATTTACTTAACCCCTATTTAAGTTCATGTTCGTACAATCCCTATGGATTCAGCTAGGTTAAGTATTCCAATTCATTACCATGTCCATTTATGGTTATAATGTGCTGGGCCCCTTACATTAAGCCTACCGTTTGTGGATGCTGGATATGCCAGTTGATTCCAAGCAGACTTCTTCCACAAGTCGGGCTTAACCTCGTGTCTCATCACGTCTCGTATTTGTGCACCTAGACCCCTCAATTATACTCACCACTTGTGGTCGCTGGATATGTCGGGCGGTTCCAGGCAGATTTCCACCACAAGTGTAATCTAACCTCGTGTCTAGGCGCAGTTACCGTTTCTAATTACTATAATCCTAGGCATTCCATTATTAGCCAATTATTACCTATGTCATTATAGGTTTCATGCACCCTTTTCCCAAATATGTTCATAATGAATTATATGCCCTAAATTCATATTCATAAACATTATTCAAGTTATGCCAAATTTCCCCTTTACAAGTTATGCCCAATTTCAATGTTTTTCCCCTCGTTCCTAAACAAACGCACTCGCGTATTTTTAGCAGCACGCCTAGGCTCGAATGTAGCCTGGCTATATAAAATAAAAGTGAAAGGGTGAAGGGAAGATGACAGAAATGATTATTATAACAAAATTGACATAAACATATAATGGCATAATGTTAAGATAGACATATAAGAACAGATCTGGTGAACTTGTGATAATAAAACTGGTTCTAACATAGTAGGGATGTCATAATAGGCATGATTAGATCTAAACAAGGATTTAGATGTCCAACTAATGACATATCCAAATTATCCACAACATGATAGGTACAAGATGATCTAAATAGTGAATTAGATCTATAATCAAAAGTATAACTGACATGATAAAGGTTAAGATCCAAGTCAAAGTTACTTCAGAATATCATGGATTCACAAATTACAATAGATCTGGTATGATTCGGTCATAGGGATAGATCCAAATTACAGTCATATCATGTTTTACTTTTAATTATTTAAATCTAAAGGTAACTTAAACTTACAGTGTTCGGATCTAGAAAAATAGAAGGAGAAAAGCTGAGGTTGAATCACAGATCTACACTTGAATCTCTAAACTTTATTGCAAAAGAAGAAAAAGATTTGATTCAGTCCAGGCACCAACAACATTTAGGCCTCCATTGATTTCAGTGTGAAAAAACAAGAGAAATGAGGTCGTATATATAGCTATCAGCCCCCAGAACCGACCTACCACGTCAGCCCTAGGGGGGTCGACCCGCCTTATCGGGTCGACCCATGGGTCGACACCCCTAGAGTGGGAAATTTTCCATTCAATTTTCCAAACTGAATTTGATTTTCTATTTTTCTGGATTTAATTATATATATATAATTCTCTTATGTGTATACAAACCTTCATAACTTTTTCATACAGTGTCCGTTTTACGCAAACCAAATGCCTATCTTAAGCAGAATTTTGAGACGGACGCAATGGCGCAATCCATTTCCCTTAATTCTGAATATTAAATTAATTATTCCTTAATTTTCATTTTTTAGTGTTGTTAAAATTACGAGGTGTTACACCAACCCTCAAGTCGTAATTCACAGTATAGGAAATGCCCCAATTCTTAGTCATATATCAAAGTATAGATTATGCCCCCAAACCCCAGTCATGATTAATAATACAAGGTATGCCCCCAATTTATCCTTCCCAACCATTCCATTTTCATTCGTTTGCATATTTCAGCGATAGGAATAGGCTCAAAGGTAGCCTAGGCTGTAAAAATAAAAAGGGAAAGAGGGAGAGAGAAGAACAAAAATAGGCATAATAACAGAATAGGCATACAATAACAGAAATAATCAGAAATAGGCATATAAGAACTGAATAGTAGATCAGGTGTACATGTAACGACCGATCTGTTTAGGTATGAATTAGATTTCAACAGGCATAGGTTTAGATCCATATTTATAAACATGTCAGGGTTACTTGTTAAATGATTATATCTAAAAATAACATGGACTCACAGAGACTGGATCTGAAGAACAGATAATAACAAGCAGATGTTGTAGAAGAATTTCTTGTATGCGTATAAGCTATTGTTAAAGAAAAATAGGCTAACTCAATCCAGGAAAGTGCAGCATCTCATTGTTTCCATTGTTTTTTATGTGTAAAACAATAGAAATAAGGTCCTATTTATAGCCTTAAGCCAACGAATCTCGTTCAGAAACAAGTCCAGGTTCAGAAATGAACCTGGATGGATCTAGGGTGGGTCGATCCCGGGGTCGACCCAAGGGTCGACACCCCCCTTTAGTGGGTCAACCCATGGGTCGACCCCCAATGGGTCACACTCCTACGTCAACTTACCGCTTTGATTATTGAACTATTTTGAATTTCTGTACTTGATTTGTTTATATATATATATTTCTCTTATACGTATACAAACTTCTAAGCCTAACAACTTCTTCATACATTGTCCGTTTTACGCAAACTCGGAGTCTATCTTTAGTAGAATTCCGAGACAAACGCAATGGTGTAGTCTATTTTATTTAATTTCTAATATTTAATTAAGTATTCTTGAGTTTTTTATTTTAGTGTTCTTTAAAATTATGTGGTGTTACAAATCGACTTAAAAAGGCAACCTTCCGATTTAAAATTTGAACATCCTTGATGCTCCGAGGGGCATGAATATCCTGAATTGCTTTGATCTTATCTGGATTAGCTTCGATGCCTCGCGAATTGACAATGAAACCCAAAAATTTTCCCTATGCAACAATAAAAAAGCATTTCAATGGATTGTGTTTTATGTCGTATCGACGAAGGACAACGAACATTTCGGAGAGGTCGCGGACGTGGTCGTTCGACATCTTTGATTATACAAGCATATCGTCCACGTATACCTCCATGGATCTTCCGTTATGGTCTTTGAAAATGAAGTTGACCAGTCGTTGGTAAGTGATTCCCATGTTCGTAAGACCGAAGGCCATGATGCGATAGTAGTAGTGCTCGAGGTCGGTAATGAAAGGGGAATGGTCCTGGTCCAGGAGATGCATTCGGAAGTGGGAAGCTATCTTTGGGATATGCCTTATTCAAGCTGGAGAAGTTGACACACGTTCACCACTTGCTGTTTGCTTTCTTGACTAGGACTTGATTGGGGATCCATTCAGGGTAGTAGGTTTCATGAATGAAATCATTATTAAGTAGCCTATCAACCTCTTCCTTAAGTGCATTCGATCTTTTGATTCCCAAGAAGCGACGTTTCTGTTTGACCGGCGGTTGCAAGTGGTTGAGAGTTAGCCTATGAAAAGCAACTGCAGGGTCGATACCGCGAATATCGGAGTGGGTCCAAGCGAATACGTCCAGGTTGGCCCTTAAGAATTCCACAATATCTTCTTTTATTGCGGGGTGGAGTTTCATTCCAAGTTTCAAGACCTTTGTCGGGTCGTCAGGGCTGACCGGAATGCCCATAGTAGGTTCGAATGGGGTAGCCCTTTCGGAATTGGGCTCTTCGTCTTCCCTTGGATCGAGATCGTCTAAAAGATGGCAGTGGCACCTAAGCCTCTTCGTCAAACGCTTTTGATTTCTATGCAGGGACGGTCTTGGCGCAGGAAGGCGGAGCACGGTCTTTCCTTTGTCCTTATTGTGCGTGTTCTTCCATTCTATTGTGAAGCAATCTCGAGCTGTTTCTTGGTCACCCTTGATTGTGCCGATCCCATTTTCTGTCGGAAACTTCATCAGGAGGGACCATGGTGACATATGGACTCAGAATTCTACAAGGAATAGGCATCCAAAAAAGATTTTGTACGGAGAGATGACGTTGATAACCTCAAAGGTGAGAATTCGGACCCGACTCCGATCCTCTTCTTCGAGTTCTACAGGCAGGTCGATCATTCCCATTGGGTCGTTGGAAAATATGTTGAAGCCTGGATTATGGCATGGTAGGACTACAAGTCTTTGGTATCAAGTTTTATCTAGTCGTAGGTTGCCTTAAAGATGATGTTGAATAAGCTTCCTTAGTCGATAAGGATTCTTCGAACGAAAACTGATTCGATCTAGGCAAAGTTGACGAGAGGGTCAATGGTTGGGATATTGATTCACATGGAATCAATCTAACGGAAAATGATATCGTCCGCATTATCTTCTGAATCTTGGCGGGGATGGACTCGTCCAAAGTAGAGCAAGCTTCGTAGGTGACATGCTTTATAGAGGCTGCCCCCTCCATCTTGCTAAATATTTTGTGTGTGGGATGTGGCCCTCCACAAGTAGTATTGATCACGATGTCATGTGACCTTTGGTTAGAGGACCTTGGGGCCGTGTTCGCAGGCTTGGAAGCATGGGCGTTGGAGGATCCGTGGCTACTTCTGGAAGAGATGGATCCTAAACATATTGTTTAAGGCATCTCTTGCGGATGAGTTTTTCAATTGCATCCTTGAGGTAACAACAATCATTAGTGTTGTGCCCATACATGTCATGGAATCTGCGGTATTTTCCAGAGTTTTTCTCATGGTCGGTGGATTCCCTAGTGTTGGGCTTCTTATGCTAGAGCGTGTTACATTTTTCTAAGTAGATTGTTTCCATATCTCGATTCAGGGGAGTATAGGTCCCATAATTCTGGTAGCGACCATGTTTCTTTGGATCTACCGGAGCCTGGTTGTTGTTGCAACCGCCTTGCTTACCGTTGTTCGGCTTCGGCTTGTAAGTGGTTGCTCCTTTACCCTTGTTGGAAGGTTCTCCGACCTTCTTTCTTTTCACGCTGTCGCCGACGCTGTCAGTGTGCGGATTGTTGGAGTGGTTTGCCCCGAGAAGCTCGATTATGTCTCGCTTCCTCTTGGCATAGGAACTGTCCAGCCTTTTCATAAAAAGTCTCTAGGCTCTTATGTTGCTTTCTGTCAATCCAGGCCCCAAACTCGGAGCTAGGAAGGACACCTTTTGTAAGTCGGAAGAGTACAATGTGAGGCTCTGGGTCGTCAATCATGGCAAGGGATTTACTGAATCGCGCGAGGTAGCTCTTGAGGGATTCTACAGGCCTTTGGTAAAGATTTGATAGGGTGAGGGCATTCTTCGGAGTTAGAACGTGCATTCTGAACTGTTTAACCAATTCTGTGGCCAGTTGGCCGAAGTTGTTGATAAATTGGAGTGGGAGGTGAGAGAACAAAAGCAAAGTTGTGCACGATATGAAGACTGGGAGGCACTTGCATTTGACTGCATCGGTGGCCCGACTGGAGTCCATCTGCCACTCATAATGGTTCAGGAAGGCACATCGGTCAGTCGTGCTGTCATAGAATGCCATCTATGGCACGTCGATACGTCAGGGCCACTCGGCTTCATATACGATCTTGGTGAAGGAAACGCCTCAAGTGGGTTTCCCACGAGTCATTGGCGTTGCCTCGCATATCTCTCATGATCCTTCAGACCATGTTACGGAGACATGCCAGATGGGGATCTTCAGGTGGAATCAATTTGTTTTGGCAAACTTCGGGAGTTATATTCCGTGGGCGCCTTTGGTGATGCTTGTCAAGCTTGTCCTCTTCTATGTCGTCGACATCGATGGTCTTATTTTGGTATGGCTGGTGAGGTTGATCGGGCTGGTGTGCATCCTGATCCGAAGGGGCTTAGGCCAGCTGTGTTGTCGGAAGCATAGGCCCTAGGTTCTCAGCGGTGACAGTTGGGTTCTGTATAGGAGGGGGTCGGTTACTCGGACCCGTTCATCGTTGATAATCAACTAGGAGCGGTCATGGTACTACGTTCCCCCACTTTAAATGGCGGTGGTTCGATCATCATTTCCATTTCAGTTGTCGTTTCCATTAGTTTGAGCATTGGAGCGGACGGTGACATTATTGATGGGGCTGAACCTCCTTCTTTGATGTGGACCCCTTGATTCGAAAGGAGAGGTTTTCGATATAATACGCCACGGTCGGATGTTGTTCTAAGTGAGTTGAACTTGAGCGACGATGCGTTGACTTTCATGAAGCTGGCGCATAAGGTCAATGTTATTTTTCAATGCCTGGTTGAGTTCAAGAGCTTTATTTTCATACTTCTTATTAAGCGCGTAGATCTGCACTTGGGTTAGGGGACTTCGGGGTCCACAAGAAGAAGGGCATCCGTTTCAACCGGGTTATCCACCGACTGAGGTTGCTTGAAAGGTTCCAGCTTCGGATGCAGCAAAAGAGTCAATCATTTGATTCTTTTTTCGCTTTACCATCATAAGCGGATCCGGCGGCAGGTTATGGAAGGAACCTAAAGCACGTCGAAGTCGAGATAGAGAGGTGCGACAAAGATGCGAGTCTAAGTTCTCAGTGAAAGCACCATAATGTTGATGGAAAAAAAATGTCGTAACAGCCAAAGGTTCTCTGTTACTTAATTACGTTTCGCATGGAAAAATAAGTGTAGAAAGCAGTAAATAACTCAGCAAATTTATAGTGGTTCGGTCCTGTGAGGGACCTACACCACTTTGGAAGTGTTGGTGATATATTATTGACAATAATAAGTTACAAGCTTTGGACTATCTCATGATATCCTTTTACAAACATTTATAAGTATTTTGATGTCATAATTTTCATATCTAAATAGTGGGAAAAAGTAACCTTTATGCTTCTTCTTCCTCAATGCAAGTATGCCATTAAATAGGTTACTTGGGGCTCTCAGGAGGTGTCAAATCAATAAATTTCCAACCCATTTCATGTGCAATCTTGGGGGTATTTATAGTGGAGTGGTTAGATGGGAGTAGGTAGGATTTGGGGACCGCACAGTACATTTCGTATCCCTGAGTGCAAGCCTCCAGAATTTCGGATCCCTCTTACCCTTGATAACTCGTGCCCTTCCCCGGGGATACGAATTTCATACCCCATGGGAAACAAAATTCGAATCCATAGGATATGAAATTCTTACCCCATAGGGTACGTTAAAAACATTTGTGTCATGGATGGGCCCGATGTGCTGGGGTTCGAAGCTACGGTGAGCACGACGGGTCTGAGCACCCTGGATTCGGAGCAGGGGACTCGAGCTTAGGGGATCCGAGTTTTCTGCCTATGTGAGGGATTCGATGATGTGATGTGCAAAGAAGGGGGATCCGACGTAGATGGGACTCAAGTTGTAGGGGTTCGAATGTCTCGAGTATGAAGGCATGGATTCGAGCACCTTATCTGGGGGTCCGAAATTGTGGGTAGGGAATAGTTTTGAGGAGTCGAGAGGCTCATACTCGCATGACCATTTCCAAGCGTGTTTCCTTAGCTTCTTGTCACACTTCGGGCTGTATCGTCACGCGATGCCTTGAGTCGAGCGTGTCTGATGTATTTTTTGGAACCGGACCAAAAGTCCGGTTAACAATTGTCGGCTGAGAATTAATTGTGCCTATGTATAAAAGGAAATCCTTCTGCACCTATAGATCTTGTGTATCAGTAGCTTCTCGAATCTCTGTTGGCTATCCCATCTAGTGCACGCTCGACCAAGATTGAAATAGAAGCAGGCTCTACGAGTCGATAAAGGAAGGCATCCCTTGTTAGTTCTAAGTCGTACAAGGCTGCAAAGATTCAAGAGGAAGCTCGTGGTTGTGAGACTAATGATGAGGAGGTGCTTGCTAGGGATGAGGGTTCGTCGAATGCTCCTGCCTTTCCTGCGACAAGTAAGGCGAGGACAAAAGTGTTGACTAGGCTGCAGTCTCCGGTAACTTCTTTTAAGACCAATGTCTCACTTGAAAAGGAGGGTCTAGATGAGCTGAACAAGCTCCCACTTATTATGTTTCCTTGGCTTAGCGCCACAAGTATGGAGGAATTAAATCTAGATGTTGGGGAGATTACTCCTTCGAGCGAGCCGCTGTCTGTTCTGTTGGGAGAACACTGAGGACACACATTCATAAAAACTTCATGACACAACATTTTTTTGTGTGCATAGGGTGTTCGGGTCTAATCATGATTATGTTCCTTTCATAAGTGAAATGGTTAGAGGAAGTAGAGGCCATGGCCAAGGGTCAAGGAGTCATCGACCTTCGAGGATTGTTTTCCTCGGTGATTTTAGAAGAGATACTAAATTTTTTGATGAGCCCCAACATTCTCGCATCCGTGGTAGTGAGTATCTTTATGGAGAATGATCTCGGCGTTCTGAATCTCCTCCCCCATACACTTGGTCATCCGGGATAGACACAAGGTATGTTTCCATGAGTGTTGGGCATCCCTCTTCGACGACTGCTCATTACATTCCTCATGCACCGCCCATCATCTCCTCCAAAGGAAAAGAGTTGGTGCATACTGGCAAAAGAAAGAAAACAACTTTGAAGAAAAAGGACCACTGCCAGAGGCACCCGAAGCTTTGGAGTTTACTGTAGACCAAAGGATGGCCCAGCTAATAGAACGATTTCCCAAGCATTATTTGGACGAATTAAAATGACTTCCATTTATCAATCCGATTCCTCGAGAGGATAAGAAAATGGTGTGGTAGCAAGTGTACGCAGCTTACTACCAATGTAATGAATACTAAAAATATACAGGGAACCTCTCGGAGCTCATCATCAACAAGAATGTGGAGATTTCCAACTTAAAGAAGAAGGTCAAAAATGTGAAGCTGACTATCGAGGATCCAAAAAAGTCACTGCGAAAGACAATTTTTTAAGTTGTTTCTATATCTATGTATTGGAGCCTCGTTTTTATATGATAACCTTCTATTACCGAAACAGACAAGCTGAAGGAGAAGTATGATAAGAGGGTGAGGGAGTCAAAGCATGCTGCCTCAACTTTTAAAGACATTGTGGCCTCGGTGTCGACTGAAAATGCAAGCCTTAAGAAGGAGAACTCCGATCTGGTAAAGGAGAATAATCGTTTAATAGAGGAGAATGAGAAGGTATTCCAGCTCCAGAAATCTAACGAGGCCTTGGTAAAGGAGAACAAGAGGATGAAAGCCAAGAATGAGGAGGTTCAGAGGTTGCAGAGGGAGAATGCTGAGCTAAAGAAATAACAAGGGGCGGTTAGGAAGGAAAAAGAGGAAGCCGTAGCTAGTAACAAAGATGTACCGAGCTCGCGGGATGGGTTAAAGGCTGAACAACCAAAGGGAAGTGGACAGGCTTAAGGAGTAGATTGAGGATACTAAGGCCAGTGTGGAAGCATCTTTGGAGGAGCCCATCTGGGGTATGTATGTCAAAGCACTGAGATTTCGCGGAATTTCATGGGTTGAAGATTAAGAAAAAGGATAACTCTCGAAAAACTGGCTATGATGGCTCACCAATAGGCCCTCATCCTCCCGCTTGAACTGGCTGACTTTCCAACCAGACTAATTCTTATCAAATAAAAAGAGGAGCCGGCGATCCACTCTGCCAGGTCTTATTCCGCTTTTCTTTTGATCAGGTGTTGCCCTATAAGTATACTGGCCATAAATGCTAAGTTGTATCGCTTGACTCGGGGGAGATTAGAACGTTGCACACTCAATAAGTATCAACTTAACTTGGGGGTGGTGAGTTAGTGCCAATAGGTGGCAAAGTAGCTTTGTTACCTATTCCGTTTGGAACTGTAGATTTTTTTGGTCCATCACATTCATGCATTTACGATTCATGTAATAGTATTTATACTACTGAAAGGTGGATTATTTTCTCATAGTTCCCGTTTGATACCCAAAAAAGCAAATCTCGATTTTTGTTTCCCTTGCGATGGGCCTGGAAGAGGGGTACATGTCAAGTATCCACCTAGGATCATATCTTGTTCCCTGAGTGATGGCCCAGACACGGGAAAGGTTCCTACCATTTGAGGCTCGGTTGTGAGGGGTTGAGGCAGTGGATGAGAACCAGCTCATGGTGGAACTTTTGACTGAGCCAGAGCGCAAGGTGCTAAAGGAAGGGAGGTCATTATTGCAGGAGGATGCCAAGAGGGCAAGGTTGGCAGAGCATGCTGCCAGAAAAGAGAAGTTCATGCCTATTGAGAGTGTGATTGTCACTAATGAGTTTGTAGGGGGAGTTCTTACCAGCCACAAGCCGCGCTCTCTGCCACAGTCAGTGGTATATGGTCCCAACTCACGTTACAACCGATTATCACCCCGATTTTCCAGAGTTTGGATTGTAGGGCTCCTCTCTAACAATAACGCGGGCATTCTTCCTATTGCCCCTGTGCCACAAGTTCGTGGAGGTAAAGTCTCATTATCATTAATGCTCGAAAAGGATACAAGCACTGAATTAAAAGAGAATGAGTAGCTTTTTCTTTGTTGTGCAGCCTCCTTCGGAGCTGAGATCACAACAGGTTTTACCCTAATATTTCCCCACATGCCTGGGTCTGGATTGGGATTGCAGGGAATACAGTTCGTAGGAGGATGGGGCATGGATACGTTATCGGATATGGACTTAGCATCTAGTGTTTACAAGGATCTTCTTGAGGAAAGAGAGGTGATGGATGGACATAGTATTCATGTGATGGGCCCGGTGGATGCGAGAGTGCCCACAATGCATGATTTGGCGCAGTCGCAGAAAGCCCAGATGGTGGCAAAGTCCGAGGAGCACGAACAGAAAGGGAGGGTCGATGAGGCAGTCCTATACGAGGATCAAGCGAAGGCTAGGCATGATGCTGAGGAGAGAGTCGATGCCGAGATAGCGAGAAAGAAAGTTGTCAATGAGGCTAAAAAGAAGAGGGATGACGAGGAGGCTAGGAAAAAGAAGGCTGATGTGGATGCAAACAAGAGAGGCGAGGAAGCCTACAAGATGCTTAAGGAGGATGCAGAGGCGCAACTTAAAGCCAAAAAGCAAGCTGGTCAAAAAGCTGTGGGGGAGGCTAAAAAGAGAGAGGAGGTGGAGGCCAAGAAAGCTCAAGGGGGCACTGAGGTTGTGCTGGCCCTTGCAACCGACATCTCCTAAACCACTGCAATGTATCCCTCCTGGGGAGATCACAGTGATCACATGCGGTGAAAATGACAATGGGAAGCGCAAGTCGTTGTCTTATGAGTTCATATTCTCGGTTAAGGATAAGGGAGGAAGAGGCGGAGGCAACTCCGGAAGGAAGAGGGCAAAGACTGGTGATGACCCCCCTAGTGTTGAATATGTTAAGAAGAAGAAAAAGAAGAAAGACGAGGTGTCCCAGTGATCGTTATAAATATTATAGATATTTTGGCCATGTAGGACGATAGTAATACGCGAGTACGACCCTCTCTTTTGGTGACATTGTATGGTCTTCATGTATGCCATGTCATTAGAAAGACAGTTGTTTTCTTTTGGCAATGAATGAAAGTGTTAGTTGACTTTTCTTATGTCATAACTCGTATTAAGTGCTCGAACGTTCATTTATGCTTTCCATTTCATGTACTTGCACAAATAACTTGTCGTTACACTTAAGAAAACATTGTTCAGGGCTTCACTCTCTAGTTTCTCGAATTGTGAGAATATTGTAAGTGTGGTCTTCGCTCTTGGGCTTCCTTTGGTCGGGAGTCCCGAGTCGTGCAAAGATTATGAGCACGGACTTCGCCCTTGGTGTTTCCTTCGGTCGGGAATTCTGAGTCGTGCGAAGATTAGAAGTGCGGACTATGCCCTCGATGTTTCCTTTGGCTTGGAATTCCGAGTCGTGCAAAGATTAAAGGTGCGGGCTTTGCCCTTGGTGCTTCCTTTGGTATGGAATTCCGAGTCGTGCGAAGATTAGAGGTGTAGGCTTCGCCCTCGGTGCTTCCTGTGGTCAAGAATTCCGAGTCGTGCGAAGATTGATTTTGGTGCCTTCTCTCTGGGAACCTCCCTAAGGTCGTTGGTCTTGAGTCATGAGAATGCGTGGATGTCGTTGATTCGTACTTTATACTCTCTCGTCGTTCCGTTTGGGTTGGATTTTGGGGGCGGGTATTGTTGATTCGCCGATTGTTGCCTAGATCAAGTCCCTTTGGGTCGGATGGAACCAAACGAGCGGTTGACGTCACACTTGTTCGGTGGATGGGCTGCCTCCAAGTCCGGGGACTTGGGAATGAGGTCGGACATCCAAGTAAATGAACGCCCAGAGTTGTTTATACTCGGCCTCATCGTTGATTCGAGGCTCGAGTTAGGTAGGGCCAGTTCCATGTTCCTGGATTCCAATCCAATGTTGTGTGCTTGTGCATGCAAGTCAGTTGTGATGGTTGATAAAAAATATTATGCGGGAAGTAAAACATCAAGAGCACATAGAATTGAAAATTATCTTTACTAATAATTGTGGCAACTATTGTCTTTACAATGCCTTGAATTTAAAGAAAACAAAAAATTGTTGGAAAGCAATAAGTCTGTACACTAAGTTATGTGAAGTAATGACGAAGATGTTCGATATTCCATGCCCTTGGGAGTTCAGCGCCATCAACGGTCTTTAGCTTGATGGTTCCATCCCCAAGCCTCCGTTGTATGACGTATGAGCCTTCCTAGTGAGGACTGAAGCCAGTTGGTGTGGGAAAGATCCGCTTCAAGATGAGGTCGCCAATGTTGAGGCCCTTTGGTCGGACTCTAGAATTGAAGTATCTGGTGACTCGTTAGTGCTGAGCGGTAGCTCTGAGTTCAACCTCATCCCTTTTCTCTTCGAGTAAGTCAAGTGATTCCAAGAGGAGATCTTGGTTGGTCTTTGGATCGTAGTAAGCGACTCGGTGAGATTGGAGTTTGAGCCCAAGGGGAATGACAGTTTCGGATCCATAGGCGAGAGCAAAGGGAGTAAGGCTAGTCGCGGACTTATGGGTGGTTCGATAGGCCTATAGGTCCAGAGGGAGCTCGTCTACCCATAAGCCTCCGACATTTTCTAGACACTTCTTGATAATGGACTTGATCACTTTGTTGACAACCTTGACTTGCTCATTAGCATGCGATGAGCCACTGTGGAGAATCTCTTGTCGATATTGTGTCGTTGTCAGAAGACTTTGAATTCAACGCTCTTGAGTTGGGTCCCCTTGTCAAAAATGATTGCTTGAGGGACTCTGTATCGGGTAATGATGTTGTAGACGACGAAGTTGATCACTTTCTTGGTAGTGATTGTAGTAAGGGACTTGACTTCGGCCCATTTGGTGAAGTAATAAACAACGACGATAGCATAGCGTGCCCTACCTTTGGCCATCAGAAGAGTTCCGATGATAATCTATTCCCTATATAGCGAATGGCCAAGGGCTGACCATCTGTTTTGGCTCGGTTGGCGGGGCTCTTGGAATCTTGGAGAACCTCTGGCACTTGTCACACTTGTGGGAATAGTTCGCGGCATCTTGATCAAGTGTGGGCCAGAAGTAACCATATCTGAGAACCTTTCTTGCTAGGGTTTTCCCTCGGTGTGGTCACCGCACTCGTGCACGTCTGATAGCACACAGTCAACATCGTTGTGGGCAACACACGAGAGTAGTGGAACTGAGAACCCCCTTCGGTAGAGCACACCATTTTGGATGATGCAACGAGATGATTTACGAGTGAGTGCTCATCTTTCCTTGTAGTGCACGAGGAGGATTCCATGCTGTAAGTAGTTCTTTATTGGTGCCATCTAGGACTCGGGCTCAGTCTCCGTCGTTGCTATCGAATCAGTCTGCATCTGATCGATGCTCGGAGAGTCGAGTACTTCAACTGGAGCAAGCCCCATAAGTTGTGCATCCTCGGAGCTCGCTAATTTGGCGAATGAATCATCTTTTTCATTTTGTACTCTAGGGATATGCATGATGATGTAGTGGTCGAAATTGGCTAGTAGTTCGCGAACACGAGCGAGTTAGGGAGCGAGTCATGCCCCCTTGGTTTGATACTCTCCCCATACCTGGCGTACGATGAGACGTGAGTCGGAGTAGATCTGGATGGCCTTGATGTTGAATTCGATCACAATGTTGAGCCCAGCGATCCAGGCTTCGTATTTGCATCGTTGTTGGTAGCAGGAAAATCAAGTTTCAAAGCATAACATATCAAGCGTTCCTCGGGAGTAATGAGCACAACTCTAGCGTCGGAACACTGATTGTTGGAGGATCCATCCCCGAACAGCTTCCATCTAATGTCTGGGGTTTCGATGTCTTCCGGAGGGGAATCTTCTGGAATAGTGAGCTCCTTTATGAAGTCTGCAAGGGCTTGCCTAAGGATGGCTTGACGGGGAATGAATGTGAACCCGAATTGGGTTAGTTATATGTTCCATTTTAGAAGTCGTTCAGACATCACAGGACTTTGCAGGACCTGTCGTAGCGGTTGGTCAATGAAGACTTTAATTGGATAGGACTGAAAGTAGGGCCTCAACTTCCGGGGGGAGATCAACAGACAGTAGGCTAACTTCTCGAGCTTTGGATGGTTCTTTTCTGCCTCTGTTAGTCTTTCGCTGATATTGTAAACGAACCGTTGGACACTATCATCAATGCGCACAAATGCTGAGTTGATTTCCTGCATGGAAATAGCCAAATAGATATATAAGACCTCATGATCCATGGGTTAGGGCTAGATAGGTGGTCACTCTAAGTGATTTAGTAGGTCCTGGGATGCGACAACACACTCCGTGTCCATGTGAAGTTTCACTTCCCTTTTCTGAGAAAGTCGAAAAAGGGGATGCACTTGTCAATAGCTTTCGAGATGAATCGACTTAGGGCAACGACCTTCCCGTTTAATCTTTGAACATATTTGATGCTCCGAGGGGCTTGGATATCCCGGATAGCTTTAATCTTATCTGGATTGGCTTTGATTCCATATTGGCGAAGGACAAGGAATATTTCAGAGAGGTCATGGACATGGTCGTTCGATACCCTCGTTTTCACGAGCATATCGTCCACGTTGACCTCCATGAATCTCCCATTCTGGTCCTTGAATATGCGATTGACCAGTCGTTGATAGGTGACTCCAGCATTCTTAGGACCGAAGGGCACGACGATAGCAATATAGTCCGAGGTTGTTTATGAAAGAAGTATGATCCTGATCTTGAAGGTACATTGGAATCTTGTTGTAGCCTGAGTACTCATCCATGAAGAACAGTAGTTGGTAGACAACGGTTGAATCAACAAACCAGTCAATCTTTGAAAGTGGAATTTGTCTTTAGGGCTTGTCTTGTTCAAGTTTGAGAAGTCGACACACATTTGCCACTTATCGTTTTCTTTCTTAACCAGGACTAGGTTGGAGACCCATTCGGGTAGAATGTGTCACAGATAAAGCCATTATTAAATAGCCTCTACACCTCCTCTTTAAGTTTAGTCGATCTTTCGATTCCTAAGATTTGATGTTTCTTTTTGAGTGGAAATTGCCAAGGGTCGATATTGAGCATGTGAAAAGTGACTCCTGGATCGATGCCACACATGTCTTAGTGGGTCCAAGAAACATGTCGAGGTTGCCCCTTAGGAATTCCACAAGCTCTTCCATTATTGCGCGGTGGAATTGCGATCCAACTTTCAAGACCTTTGTTGGGCCGTCGGGGCCGATCGGAAGATTCGCCGTTGGTTCTACCGGGGTAGCACTCTTAAAGTCGGGGTCTTCGTCCTCCCTTTGATCGTGATCGTCAGAAAGACGGAAGTGGCGCCTGAGCCAGGATTTAAACACGTTTGATTGCTATGCAGAGACGGTTTTGGTGCAAGAAGGCAGAGGCACCATCTTGCTTTTGTCCTTATCGCGTGCGTTCTTCCACTCTGTGAGGTAGTAAGCTCTTGCGGTTGCTTGGTCGCCTTTAACTGTGCCGATCCCACTCTCTATCGTAAATTTTGTTAGAAGGGACCATGGGGACATGTAGACTCTGAATTCTGCAAGTAAGGGGTAACCAAGGAAGACGTTATGCAGAGAGATGACGTCAATGACCACAAATGTGAGGACTCGGCTCCAATCCTCTTCTCCGAGTTCTACCGAAAGGTAAACCATGCCCACAGGTTGGTTGGAAGAACCGTTGAATCATGGCATGGAAGGGCTTCCGGTCTTTGGCCTTTAATTTCATTTGATCGTAGGCCACCTTGAAAGTGATATTTATCGAGCTTCCTGAATCAATTAGGATCCTTCAAACGAGGGCAAGGCCAATCTAGGCAAAGATGACGAGAGAATCTATGGTGGGGATTTCATTTCCTGTAGATTCCTTCTTGTGGAAGACAATATCGTCCCATATTGTCTTTTAGAGCTTGGTTGGGATATATTTGTCTAAAGTGGAGCATGCTTCGTAGCTAACATGCTTGATGGAGTTGGCATATTCTTCCATCTATCGATAACTCTCGTATGTGAGGTGAGTTCCACCACAGATAGGATTGATCACAATGCCACGTGTTCTTCGATTGGACGGCCATAGGACTGCATTAGCTAGGGGAAGAGCGGGCATTGACGGTCCCGCGGCTGTTTCGGCCCAAACTTTTCTCTCGGATGAGTTTTTCAATAGCATCCTCGAGGTGGTGTCAGTCGTTAGTTTTGCGCCCATACATATCGTGGAGTCTACATTACTTGCCGGAGTTTTTCTCGTGGTCGGTAAATTCCTGGGTGTTGGGCTTCTTGTACTGATGAGTAGTACAGGTCTCCAAATAGATTATTTCTAGATCTCGATTGAGCGTAGTGTAGCTCCTGTAATTTTGGTAGCGGTCGTTCTTCTTAGGATCTGCACAAGCTTGGTTGCTGTTTTGACCGCCAGGTTTGCCGTTGTTTGGCTTGGGCTTGTACGGGACTACCCCCCTTGCCTCTGTCGGAGGATTCTCCAACCCGTTTTCCTTTAACATTGTCTTTGATGGTGCCACCGTGTAGGTTGCTAGGGTGGATGCCTTGAGTAGCCCTATTGCGTCGAGTTTCCTCTTGACATAGGAATTGCCCGACTTTCTCGTAGAAGGCTTCAAGAATCTTCGGTTGCCTTCAGTCTATCCATGCCCCAAATTTTGAATCAGCGATAAAGCCTTTGGTGAGCTGGATGAGAATTGTGCGAGGTTTCTAATCGTCAATCTTAGGGAGGGTAGTGTTGAAACGCCCGAGGTACTTTTAAGGGTTTTAGTTGAGCCTTGATAGAGGTTAGATTGGGGGAGAGAGTTTTTGGGGTAGAAACATATATTCTGGATTGTCTGACTATCCCAGTTGCCAACTAGTCAAAGTTACTGATAGAATGGAGAAGAAGGCGGGTGAGCTAAAGCAAGGTTGTGCCTTCCAAGAAGACTGGGAAGCATTTAAACTTGATGGCATCAGTGGCCCAGTTAGAGTCCATGTGCCACTCATAGTGGTTCTTAAAAGCGCAGGGCTCAGTTGTTCCGCCATAGATCCTCAACTGTGGCATATTGAAGCGTCGATGTCATTCAGCTTCGTGCACGGTTCTGGTGAATGGGTTACGTCTCAAGTGGGTTTCCCACACGTCGTTGACATTCCCTCTTATATTCCGCATGATCATTCTGACCATGTCGAGAAGATTTGTCAGATGGGCATTCTTTGGCGGGATCCAGTGATTGTTATTCACCTCGGGAGTTCTGGGCCGCAGGCGTCGCCTAGGATGGACGTCGGGCTCGTCCTCATCCATGTCATCATCACGGTCGACTTGATTTTGGTATTACCGATGAGGTTGTGTGGGTTGATGCAGATTCCGATCAGACGGGACTTGGACCTGTTGAGTTTTTGGATGCGTAGGCCCCAAGTTTATAGCGGTGACAGTTGAGTTCTGTCGAGGAGGGGGCCTGTTACTCGCACCTAGTTCATCATTGATAACCAACCGGGAGCGGTCGCGCTGATGCGCTCCCTTACTGATGGTAATAAGTGTTCCATTACCGTTGTCGTTGGTATAGGCGTTGGTGTGAGAAGCGACATTAGTGTTGAGAGTGAACTTCCTTCGTTGGCTGCGGTGCTGGGTTTCGGAAGAGGCACTTTCACGGGAGTTTTGCCGCGGGCGGGAATTATTCTGAGCAAGCTAGATTCAAGCGAAGAGGCCTTGACTTTCTTGAAGCTGACGCATAAGATCGATGTTGTTTTTCAATGCATCGTTGAGCTCGAGTGATATATTCTCCAGCCTTTTGTTAAGCGTGGAAATATGCGCTTGAGTTGCCAGAGCATCGGGGTTCGTAGGAAGAAGGAGGTCTGTTTCGGTTGGGTTTCCCGCTAGTTGAAGTTGTTCAGTAGTATTATTAGCTTCGGCTATTGCCGAAGTTCCGATCATCAGGTTTTTTGCTCGCTTTATAACTGTAAGCGGACTCGGGCGTTAGGTTATGAAGTAACATGAGTAGTGCGTCGAAGTCGAGATGAAAATGTGCGACAAAGGGTTGAGTCTAAGTTCTCAGTGAAAGCACCAGAATGTTGACGGCAAAAAATACCGTAACTCCCAAGGATTCTTAATTACTTAAGAATAATGTTTCGCATGGGAAAGAAAGTACGGAAAGCAGTAACTAACATAGTAAATTTATAGTGGTTCGATCCCGCAAGGGGCCTACGTCCACTTTGAAGGAGTTCGCTGATATTTATTCACAACATCTTCTTGGCATTTGATTACAAGTGTTTTCATGTAATTCAGAGTCGTAGTTGTCAGATATGAGTCTTAGGAAAAAGTGGTTTTTACGTTTCTTCTTCCTCAAGCATTAGGCTGCCATTAATGAGTACTTGGAGTTCTTAAGAGATATCAAATCAGCAAAAATCTAACCATTGTAATGAATGGGTATTTATAGTTGAAGGGTTAGGTGGGAGTAGGTAGGATCTGAGGACCACACAACAGAATTTCGTATCCCTGGGAGGTCACATAAAGAATTTCGACTCCGTCATAAAATATGTAAAGAAAACTGTATCCTTCCTAGGGGATACAATTTTCGTATCCCAAGGGATACAAAATAGCATATCCCTAGAGGGATATAGTTATTACGTGTCCCCTAGGGGATACAAATTCCTTGTATCCCCTAAGAGATACGAGTTTGTGTCCCTTGGGATACGACTATTTTGTATCCCTAGGGGATACGAGTTTTTTGTATCCCCTGAGGGATACGAGCTCGCGTCCCTAGCGACACGTCGAAGGGCTTTGTATGAGGGGATTTGGAGTTTCTGGTACGATGTAGAGGGAGCTGGAAACCTCTGTTGTGAGGCAAAGAGAGTCGAGACCCATGGAGGCCGAGGGATATGAAAAATACAAGGGTCGAGGTATACGAGTTTTCTGGAGTATTGGGACCCGAAGTATGTATTTTGAGGGATACGAAATGTGCTAAGTGCATTGTTTTGCGGAGTTGTGAGGCCTATGCTAGTGTGACTTCTTCGGAGCTCATATCCTTAATGCTTTGGCGACACGTCGTGCTTTAACGTCACACCGACGTATTGAGTCGAGCGTACCTGGTGTACTTTTGGAAACTAGACTAAAAGCCACTTAACACAAAGCATTGCACCAGAGAAGAGGACAAACAAATTTTAAGGCACATATACCATATTCAAATGTTGTCGCACGGAGTTCACTAGACTTCCCGTTGTGTACATTAAGATACATACTTGGTTACTCAGTATATGCGAAATTTAGAGCCTTACCAAGGTTAGTACAATAAGTAATAATAAAATTTGCTCAGTAAGTGAGAAAATTCAGACTTCATTATCGAAAAAAATATGTTAGTCATAGTTAAAGCAAACAAAATCTTGGCACTGAATAATTTATGTTTTCAAGGATGTACGATTCTAGACTAGAAAAAGATCTGTTGTTTACATTTGATTGTAGACATTGTTTCACACACTAAATCAGATTTCCATCCTTCGATTCACAGGTGGGCAACTCACTTTTTTTGTTTTCATACTTATCGATTTTCACTTTTTTGTTTATACCAGTTGAAAGTCAATGTTTAATGTAATATTTGTGATTACATGATATAACTATTGTGGGTACTCCTAAATATAATTCAGCAAAACAAAATGGGTACAAGTAATATCTGATGTTTCAAAAAATCTTTATTATATATGTTATCAAATTCTTATTCAGATATATTATCAAACAATCAAACATTTAGTTATGTAAGAATTGCTGAACATCATCGTTCTGTAAAACCAAATGTGTGTGAATTCCATACATTTCAGTAAAGCTACGACATATTTTTGGATCTTTTGTCTAGACATATCATCAAACAATCTGCATTTCTTTAAAGGATGAGAACCCCATTCAAATCCTCATTACATCCTCCTCTATCTTTTTGTTCAAAACAAACTCAGATCAATGAGAATTTTTTTGTAGATATCTTTTATTTGTTAAGCAGCATCACCTTTACAACCTTCAAAAAATACGTTTCCAATAGATGGTCAAATAGTTGGATTTTCGACATCCTAAATTCACTTGCAATTTTAAAGAAGTTTAATGTATCAAAATGAATCAAATTATTATAATGATCCCTCTAACGAACAAAGCATATGTACAAAATTCATTTGATCCGAAATCTTATTGAATACAATGACGAAAGAGGGGATTTCTAAGAAGGATCTTGATTTTCCCCCTTGTTTAAAGCACTAATCAATCATACTTACCATATTATTATGAACATGCAAAAAAACTTGTATACATTACTCCAAAAGCATCTGACCTTTTCCAAACATCGGGATAAGTTCTTGACTATATTTTTTCAATACAAACATCGACTATTTTGGAGTAGTACCTAAACACGAAAATTGGAAATACATAACTACCCCTAAATGGAAGGATACGCTAAAATGATTATGAATCAATAAGAAAATGGCACATGGATGCAATCAATAGAACAGATGGTTCAAACAATAGTTATCTTCCACTCAAGAAATCCCCTAAAACATTCATCCAAAAAAGGAATGTAAATACATAGTTTGAATCTGTGTTTAAAGTATATTTCAACGGACGCTTCAGCTTAAGTACATTTTATAATAGAATTTTCTACTGATTGGCAATGATACTAAGTAAGATGTCTTACTTTCTTTTGTTAAGAATATATCATCGATCTTTAGAAGCAAAAGGTCAGCACACGGCAAATTATGCTTTTCTAGCACCTACTTTGAAGTGCAGTTTATTAAATAATCATGAACTATAGGGACTGTAAATGGTCATTGCCAGTATAGATAGGAGCTATTAGTTTTCAAGGCATATATATGTTCAGCCTGAGTAAATCAGTTATACCTGAATGGAAGTTCTAATACATTCATTGATAATATTGATACTATATAGTTTGCATAATCAAACTGTTTTGGAATTGGACAAATCAATTGGGATAACATTAGTATTTTACCTTGTCAGTATCACGGATGATAGCAGTAATGATTTCCTTCTGATTTTGGTGCAAGTTCATCAACGAAACGCTCCCTGAGCTCTTCAATTTCAGTGTATCCACTTTTGTTCTGATTAAAGAATGTGAAGGCTTTATGCATATGCTCATTGTTTCCTATCTTTCTAAGATGATTTGAAACAACGACAAATTCTCTATAATCCAGTGTTCCATTTCCATTGGCATCAACCTTTCAATTGTAATAAAAAATAAATCATGTTCCCTAATAAATTTGGTATATATTTAGATTAATTTGCAGAAAAAGGGAATCGATACCTAGCAGACTAATCAAAGCGGATGCCAAATTAAACTTGAAGTTCACATATATGTTCATAAATAACATTTTCAGTTTATGAACTAATGCAAACATAATTTATGTAGAATACCAAGTTGAACAGTACATGATGTTGTAACCGTTGTGATTAATCCGATTCAAGACCACTCGAATCGGATATCCAAATCACAAAGCGCTAGCAGGAGACTAAATCATTGTTAGACTTGCAAAAATAGCCAAAGCAATAACTCTAGTCACCAAACAAGGATCAACCAATCACTAACAATCCAAATCTCAATCACAAGCAAGAAACTAATGACAAAATAGCAAAAATAAATCACACAAGGATTTATAGTGGTTCCACTAACATCTTGTTAGTGTACATCCACTTTGGAAAGAGTATTTTATTACCACGATGAGAAGAATATAGGAGACTGATCTTATGATCACTATATTTCAATATAGAAAGAGCTTGAGAAGAATAGAATTGAAGAACTGGAATTAGGTTATAAACCCTAATTCACCCTTGAGAATAAACCTTTTATCCCAAATTAAGTTTTCAAGCTCTTCCCTAATTCACATCAGAAAATAGCTTATATAGAGGTTTGGACAACTACCCAAATTGCCCCCCGAATTAGTCACAAAAATGCTTGCTAATTTCCAGGATGAAAATAGCCCAATCGATCAGACGTCTGTCGAAACCCCTGATAGACGTCTGTCCACTTCAGAGAGTTAAATGGGCACATCCACTCAGCACAGATGTCTGCCAGGGATATGACAGACGTCTGTCTGAACTCTCGGGAAACCAATGCCCTGCAGTCAGACGTCTGTCACTCCCTATGACAGACGTCTATTCCCGTTTCCAGCTGACATCAAACACCTTCCAACTCATAACTCCTACGTACGAGTTCTGATTTACGAACGGTCACCTCCGACTTGAAGCTATTTTCGACCTTTTCAATCCAACATATAGTATCGCATACTTCAATACATGAAATGGCAAATGTCAGTAGAATGCATCCAAAGATCAATTCCTACCTCCCCTAGTTGCTGTAGACACCTTAACCATTGATTTATTTTCATCAGCCATTCATCCAATACGTAGGCATAAGGGACATAGTAAATTAGGATGGTGGATTTGATCCGATGCATGCTCCCATCAACAGTTTATAAGTAAATTAGCATAACGTTAGAGAATACAACAAAATAATAATGGCATGCAACAAACTGTCCACATCTGATTCTAAAAAAGATAAAACACTCTGATTTTGATGGACACAAACAAAAATACGTGCCTGAACAATTATTTTGACCCAAATAAAATTAAGATAGAAGCTAACATAAGGCATCCACTAGAAAAGTAGCACACAAAAGCAAAAGCGAAGAAGAAGAAGCAGCGGCAACCTTAAAAGCATTAGACTTTGGTAGGGCAGGTTGTTGATTGAAGGTAGGAGACTGGGAGGGCGGAAAGTTGACAGGACTAGAGTTATCAGGAGAGGAGACAGGAGGAGCGGGAGGGGGAGTGATGATAGGGGAGGAGGGGAGGGGGATGGAGAGGACATGCTAGGAACAACATGATTATGAGAGGGCGCTGCTGTAAGTGAAGGCAAAGAGAGAGGGGTGATAGGAGAGGGTGAAGGCACGTTTGGAGGAGAAGGGATGACAGGAGGGAAGGGATCACTGGAGAAGGAGTGGAAGGATTCAATAGAGCTGGAGCTATTGGTATTGAGCTGCTCGGTGGGTTAGTGAAGGGATTAGTGGTGAGGTTGGTGGAGCTGGTGAACGGGTCACAGGTGTGGTTGGTAGTGCTAGAGATGGAGTCACTGGACCAGAGCATCTGGACCTGAAGCTAGTGTCCCTGCACTAAGACCATAACCAACAATCCGTTCTGTTCACTTCGTTCTCTCTCTTATTTTACAACTAAACAAGTCACGTAGCACCAGGAAGAAAAACTAGCCATGAATCTACTTAAATAATAACATTAAAAAATATAATAAAAAACTATTTTTTGTTTATAACGACAAACTCTTTGCTGTTATAAACATAAAACGCACCAGCTTTTCCACTTTCACGTATTAGAAAATTATTTTTTGTTTATAACGGCAAACTCTTTACTGTTATAAACATGAAACGACAAAGACTTTCCCGTTATAAACTTATAACGACTAAATCTTCGCCATTTTACCACCTAACCTCTGTTCACTCAACCAGCCACAGAATCCATTCAAACCAGTCCAAACTAGCGATGGGGAAGTAAACAAGCCATACTTGGTTGCTCTGTGGCTTGTTTAGTGACTGAACAAGCCATTGTTGAATGTGCTCTAACCGCATATCTGAATTCAAATTAAAATTTGACTACCAATTCTATCTTATCTCACAAACTGCATATTTAATTTTCTCCAACTTGATCGGTATTTGAAAAAAAATATTCTGCTGAGTATTTGCTGTTATTTGGAATACGAAACCTTTAAAAGAAAGGTATCTCACCACAAATTATAAACAATTAAGGTTTTTATTTGTAACGACACAATTTATAGTATAATATCCACAAACTAAGATTTTCCTTACCTTTTTTTTGTAATGTTAACAAAAAATGCAGGCTCTGATAGAGTATGTAAACTTAAAAAAATGTATATCATATCTGTAATTTACGTTTTGGAGATGAAGATCAAAACATAATATTACTAAAAAAATATAGAGCTTATTAAAATGTATACAAATATTGTTTAGATGGGAAACAATTCAACTAAAAAAAAGAATTCATTACTAACATAGGTGATTATTTTAAGTAAGAATAAATATAATTAAAGCAAATAAATTTTTTGATAATTTATCATAGTAAAAAAAATTGCATCATTTTTCAGTCACTCTAGCAGGTTTTAAAAGAAAAGACAAAAAATAACAGTAGGTGTCAAAATTTTGCTTCAACCCAAAAAAATATACTGGATCATCAATAAGGCATATCATCACATAAAAAAATACAAAAACTTAGCTAAAAAATTCACATAAGAAATAACTAAAAGAAAAACGTAGAAACAGAAAATAAAAAAGGAGTACCATTGCAATTTTTAAGATCAGGTACTAGCACGCCACACTGATTCGACAAATCTATGGTCGCTCTTGTAAATTTAGCTTAACACCTCAACTCGGTGCCAGCTTTAGCCCCCCACATACACAACCAGGACTTTTCGCCACCTCAGATTTCACTTCATTGCAACACGTGGTAGAGGGTGCCACATCTGTGATCCTTTGCCCGAGGCAACTTAGGCAATCCACCTTCCCCAACATTACTTGGTAGCATTTACTTTCCGATGGTGGACATGCTACTTTAGCTACTATTGAGATTAGGGATATTATAAAAATAAGAGTTATATGCATGGACTTGGCCACTATTTTTTTTTCTTGATGTGGAGAACTGATGAATTCAAAGATTGGTTGTGATATGTAATGTGAGATCATTAACATTTAGGATAGGTTGTCAAAAATCTTTTTCAGCCTTATTTAGTAGGTGATATAAAAGATATTTTTCGATGTAATTTTTTACATAAAATCAAATTTGTTATGGAAATGCTAGTTCTAACAGAAACTATTTGGTTTCTGAATAAGAAAACCAAACTTACAGACTCATAAGGCTTGTTACTTTCTTATACATAACTACAACTAGGTGAGATTTTACATCAAGCGCCTACTTCTGAAAGTGAAATATGTTGAATATATCAGAAATACGTAATGTTTCTTGAGTTGTTAACTGCTTCTCAGGATTGGGGTTCGACGTTCTCCTAACAATATCTTTTGCATTGTCCGAAACTATAGGCATGTATCTCTTCGAAAGTCTACAATAGATCGAATATATCTTGTGCAACTCCTTTCTAGGCAAAAAATAATCAACAAATTCCAAATCTCTTGTACAACTGTAATGTGACTAACTACCCAACTAAGATTGTTATTTTATATACCTGCCCAAAGTGGTGGAACATCGCAAAGCAAAATGTACAATATAACTCTGGCACTCCAAACATCAATTCAGGCTCATAGTTTCTTTTCAAAACCTCAGGTGCCATGTAGTAAGGAATGCCAACAATCTCAGTGAATTTCTTGCCTACATTATTACAATAGGACATCATAAGAACATATATAGTTGCCCATAAAATACATGATTGCTGAAAACAAGTAGAGTATGTACAATAAGTATAATATGTACCAGGTTCAAAGAACACTGACAGCCCGAAGTCGCCTTAAGTGTAGTAGTTTCCTTCTTATTTGCAAATAAAAATTTTCCAGTTTCAAATACCCTACGCATCACTCTACGCTTGTGGCACACCTGAAACAAAATCACAATACATTATTATCAATCAGCCCATTCAAAACAAAAATTCCTTTCTTTATTTACAAATTTCCAAATCTACAAATAAAGATCTAGTATTTTTAAAACAAAAAGTTTAATCGAAAGTGTGGATTGAAACCACTCAGCGCTCTACTAAAGAACAGAAATTGAAAATATACCTGAAGTTCCAGGTTCGCAAAGTTTCATGCTTCAACTTCATTGAAGGATTTGAGATTCGTTGAGAAACCGACGTTCGTTATAGGATCGCGTTTTGTGAAGAGTCGTGCACTGATCGACAATGGAGCGGACAGAGCTTCAGAGTGAGAAGGATTTTGGTGCAGCTTCAGGATCTAAACTCCACACGAATGGATGGATTTGTGTAAACCAGATCAAGGACGAGGTAAATGCTTAACTTCGTCGGTCTTTCGATGCCGGAATCTCGCTATCTTCCACACGTTGATCTCGCAAGATACCGTGTTGTCGATCTACGATTCTTCGAACGTTGATCACTCACAAGCGATATCGTGAATCGTCTTCAAATTTGTTGATTCGAGCGCACTCGAATATCCGAAGATGGAGAAAGGAGATCACACTTACTTCCAATTTTAATGGTAACACAAAGCTCACACAAGGGATTTATTTAAAAGTCAACAACCTTTACAACTCACGCCACACCCCTATTTATAGGGTTTACAACATGCCTTGTCCAAACGACAACATAAGTACATGAGAATGACTCAATATAAGCGGTCGATCTAACTACGATACGCGACCCTTTAACACAGTACAAACAATAGAGCGAACGACTCAACTATGACATTACACAACAATGGAACGAGCGACCCACATATGATCTTATCTTTAACAGCTCTTGTTGCCTTCAGCCAGTAGCGGCCCAAGGGTGATCGGCTCGATAGCAAACGATTCCAAAATGAATGACCTAGGTGCAAAAGATCTAGAAGCGAGTGACTCGCTAGCAAATGATCCAGGATTGACCAACTCTAGAGCGAGTGACCCAAGAGCGAACGACCCATTCCTCGTACGATTTAACAATGCTTTCTTAAAACTTGCTTTTCTCTTCGAACTGGAGAACGACCTTGTTGGATCATTGGGCTTCTTTCCATGTTTCATCGGATGGCAGAGCGACCCTGTCAGGTCGTTGAACGACCAGTTCTCCACTTCTTCAAGCTTTAGCTTCATGGACAATCTTCTCTTCCTTCCTTTTTGTTCTTAGTCGCCGAGCGACTGCCTTAGGTTGCTGGGCAACCGATAGCTCGCATACAAGCATTTTCCATGATGCGCCACATCATATTTGAAGAAGGGATTCATGAGTGAGAGAGACACGAAGGTGAGGTCCGAAAGTTAAGAAGATTAGAGATTTAAGTGAAGGTGAAAAGAGGGACTATTGGCGAGTTACGAAAATGAAAAGGGAAAACTTAATGTTCGACCACCAATTTTTTCTTTTCGTTAATTATAGCATGAAAAAAATTGTCATTTAACATAAACGACCACTAATTACTTAATTATAGCAGGGCAAGTTTTCATTCAATCCTCTTTGCTATCTATATATCATTTTCTTGTAGTAGTTGGTAGGAAACTCAAAGGGGGCAGATAAAAAAATATAGTTGGTTGCATTGACCCAACTTTTCGGTTGGGTCGACCATTGTGTCGACCCAACCTGTGGTCGACCGTCGTGTCGACCCAACCGGTGGTCGACCCACCCTAAAGGCCGGTCGACACAGGGATCGACGCACCCGTATAGGTGGGTCGACTCACTCGCGTTATTTTCAGCTATATAGAAATCACGAAACCGAAGCATCATCATTTTCGTTTTACCCCATCTGAGAGCAGCCGAACCCATTTTTTCCCCACTTCTAATACCCGCCGCCACTCTAAAACTCCACTGTTTTTCACAAAATTGGTATCAAATCGTAGCTCGTAACCTCCTATATCCTTATTTATCCATTTTTTCAAGGATTTGAAGGAATTTTACCATGCCCACGTGACCTTCTTAAATTGCAGATTTTCTCCAATTAAACCCCCAGGTGATCGATAGGTGCTGGAATAACATGTGCATGGCGCAGACCTATGTGGATTCCTTGGGACAACGAATTTTGCTTGGAAGGCCGGTTAGATTTGCAGACTTTGTGGGCACCCCTTTGGAGCAGCTCTTTCTTGATACGGTGTTGCATCCGATTCTTGTCCATTCTACGGTAGAGCAGACTACTTATCGCATTTAGTTCGCCGTTTTAATGCTAATTTGAGTTATAGAGAAGAGAATATTGAGGCAGTGTTTGATGCTGAGGTAAAAGGAATATCGATTGTTTTTACTGAGAGATAGTTCAGGGATATGCTTACTGTTGATGGGCCTTTTGGGCAGCCCATCAAGGCTCGACAATACTGCAGGCTCTTACCTTGGGTGTTTGAAGTGGGCCAGTCGACGAGGCCCGATGTTTAAACTTATTCCCTTTGTCCGATGTGGTCTAGATGAAGCCCGATGTGATCAAGCAAGGTCAGCCACATTGCATCCAGCTGCACGCCGAAAAGCCCTCCTACAGAATAGTTCATTCTTGATCTTACCCTTTCCAGATAATCCGAATTTAATGGATTGGATCCACCTCATACCGGTGATTCCAGGAGTACCGATTCCTTGGAAGAAAATGGCATATTCAAACCTAACTATTCTTTTAGATCCTATGACATGTGTACAAGCTGGCTCAAGTACTATACCATTTATAAATGCCTCTTCTAAATTTAGTAAGGGGGAAGTTTTGGCAGTGGAAAAACCCTAACTTTTAAATATTCTTCGTTGATCTCTTATTGTATGACCATTGTAACTATTTTGTATAATAGTTGAAATACTATATAAGAGATTATAAAGTGGACGACTCTTTAACGCCGAACCACTATAAATTGGTGTGTGTGATTTCCTTTACTTTATACTCTTTTATAGTTATTAATCTTCATTTTTTCTCTACACAACCTCTTTTTGGGTGTTGTATCAATTTTTGGTATCAACACTTTGGTTCTTTCACTGAGAAGTGACATTCTCAGACCTGCTCGGATTTTTGCTCTACTTTCGGATCACCAAGTTCGAGATGAAAATCCTACTTTTTTCTAGGTATTAATTAAGCTATGGCTAGAAAATCAACCCGCAATGCTGGAAAACAGCCGCAGGCGAAACATTTGCGAAAGTGGTAGGCAGATTGCCGCCCTTGAAATTGCTTCAGATCAACTTGCATTACCCCCCTGTGGCAGGCTCGGCTTCATCTTCTGCTTTCACTACCCGAGGTGAGTTTATGACCATGATAAATCGACTTTAGGAAACTATGGATGCCTTAAAATCCCATGCTCTAGAGAACGCTGCGATGCGGCAAGACATGACTCGCATGACAAGGCAGTGGGATGAGTTCAGACACCAAACCTAAGAGGCCCGGGACCATCAACTCCCTCCTCCCCAGCTAGAACAAGTGTCAGAAGGCTCCTCCTCATTTGGGGAAAGCAGAGACCCACGTCGACCTCGAAGGCTGCTAGAAAGAGCTGAAAATGTTCGGTGGTTGCACCTTGAGAGATGTCCAGAACCGCCAGGGGAAGGCAACCAAGCACGAGTCGACCAAACTGAGGTGGAAATTGTTGATCCCATAGCTCCACAAAACTGAGAGGCATCTCCTCCTACGCATCAAAATGCTGCTCGGGGGGATCAGGCTCCCATTCATCCCTTCAGGATCTTGTGATTAACAAAGATACCCAAGGAGGAGGAAGGAATTCCCAGGCGGCATTACCCAATGAAAAAGCCCGGAGAGGTTGGTCTATTGAAGAAGTCGATCCAAAAGTACTCATTCCACTAAATTTGACTGCCATGGTACGATAGATTATGAACAACAGTTGCGGACATAGGAATGATGACTGGGGAGTCAACCGAAACCATACACAGTTCACCGATGATATCTTACAAGCAGAGTTCCCCAGGAGATATGCCCCAGATGATCGAATATGACAGTACCTCATATCCACAACAACATCTGATGAGGTACTCATGGCACATGGAGGTGGCGGTGGCCCCCGACACCATAAAGTTCAAAGCCTTTCCGATCTTTTTAACTGGAATAGCACTCATGTGGTTCGTACGCTTGCCCACGAGGTCAGTTCCGAGCTTTAAAGATTTGAGTGAGAAGTTTTTGACTCAATTTCGCCTTCATGCTACCAAAACGAAGCATGTCATGGCTCTTTTAGCAGTTAAGTAGGGAAGAGGTGAATCCCTGAGGAATTATATTAATCGATTCAACTGAGCTGCTACTGAAGTTAGCAACCCCAACCATGAGACTGTTATGATGGCCATGGTCGATGGCATTGACAAGCGAACAAAATTCGGAAAAGACTTGATCGGAGAGCCACCGACCACAATTGAGGCTTTCTATGAGAAAGCCCACATCAGACTGAGACAAGAAGACGTGCAGCTAGAAAAGAGGATAGGATAAAAACTGCATTTACTCCGTCAACCCAAAAAAATGTCGCAGACAAACAATCTGGAGATAACTCGGAGAAAGTGGAAGTTAATGTTGAAAACAGTGGCAAGCGAAGCAATGAAGGATCAAAGGAGACCAATGGGAGCTCAAGACAAAGGGGGAGCGCCTAGAAGTGCCCCTGGTTCCAAGTATATGATATCTACATGGCCTTGAATGTCACATTGGAGAATATATATCTCGATACCTACAACACAGTTCAGTATAAAAAACTGCCCCCACGCGAACCCACGGAGAAAAAGTGGGCGACCGGGAAATATTACCTGTTCCATGATATTTACGGGCATACGATCAACGAATGTTGACACCTCAGGGACATCATTGAGAATCTAATTCGAGAAGGAAAGCTTGATGAGTATAAGACGGCTATGAGGGGTAGGAGGCAAGGGAGTTCGGCGCCCAAACAAAACCAGGTTGCGCCTCGAGCAACCCCCCAGGAGAAAGGAAAGGGGATAGTTATCAATGCCATTGTTGGGGGATCGCATCCGACATGTCATACTGTAATATCCGTGGAACGATATGTCAACTCCGTGAAACACCTCAATGTTGAATAAACATATCCCATAGAGGCCACCATTCCCATTAAACAAAGAAGAATGATGGGCGATGATATCGTCTTCCATGATCGGGAATCGGTCGGCATAGAAGTCCCGACGGTCGACCCGCTGGTAATAACAACTGTCATTGGACTAGCCACAGTCCGAAAGATGTTGGTCGACAATGGAAGCTCGGTGGACATTTTGTTCAAATAGGCCTATGACCAAATGAAACTGGAACTAAAAGACTTGGAACCGTATGACGGCCAAATACGCGGTTTCAATGGGGCTTCCACCGAACCCATCAACCAGGTCAAGATATCTATAGAATTGGGGGTCGTTGGAGAATCAGAATTTTTCCATTTGTTGTGATGAATATCAACTCACACTATAATGCCTTTTTTGGGATGACCCGCCCTAGGTGTATTTAGGGCATGCATCGCCTCCTGGTGTTTTCTTTTGAAGTTTCCGACTGATAGTGGAATTAGGACGGTGCAAGGAGACCAAGTAACAAGTCGAGTCTGTTACTTGGCAGAATGGAAGGAGTTACAGAGTGGTGGAAACAAAGAGTTTGAAGAATCCTCTCCCCTCAGGAGGGGAAAGAAGCATAGCAATTACAGAGAATGCCCCGGTCAGGACCATCCATCTGTGAAGTCGAAGACATCGACCCACGAAAGGACGATGAGCCGGGGTGCAGAAAGGCGGCCCCGAATGAGGATGCCATGAAAATTTTGATCGATGAGGACGATCCCACTAAGGTCTTGAAGATTGGATCCCGTCTTGATCCCCTCTAGACGAGGGAATTAACTAAGTTGCTCCGGGCAAGCGTAGACGTGTTTGCATGGACTCACGCTGACATGTGTGGGTTTTCACCTTCCATTATAACTCATTCCCTCAGCATCGACCCAAAGTATACTCCGATAAAGCAAACGAGGCGAATGATTGGCCCTGAAAGGTCGGCAGCCTTGAAGTAGGAAATCAGGAAGCTGCAAGCCAATGGATTTATCCGAGATTTGACCTATCCCGACTGGATAGCCAATCCGGTACTTGTGAAGAAGGCTAATGGGAAGTGTAGAACGTGCATTGATTTTCCGATTTAAATAAAGCCTGCTCTAAGGACGGCTTCCCATTACCTAGGATTGATCAGTTGGTTGAATCGACAGCAGGACACGAGTTGCTTTCGTTTATGGACGCATATTCGTGATACAACCAGATTTCCATGCATGTTCCCGACCAGGAGCACACTAGCTTCATCACTGATCTTGGGCTATATTGTTACATAGTAATACCCTACGGACTGATGAACGCAAGAGTGACCTACCAGTGGTTAATTTACTGGATGTTCCACGACCAGATAGGGAAAACGATGGAGGTATACGTGGATGATATGCTGGTTAAGTCAAAACGATCAATCGACCACATAAGTGACCTGTTAGAGATGTTCAACATCCTCCGCAAGTATGGGATGAAACTCAACCCTCTAAAATGTTCTTTTGTGGTAGCGTCAGACAAGTTTCTGGGTTTTATAGTTAGCTCTTGGGGGATCGAAATCAATCCCAACCAGATTTCAACCCTTAATGGAATTTAGGAACCATGAAGAATCAAGGATGTTCAAAGTTTAGCAGGTAAAGTCGCAGCTATGGGCTGATTTATTTCTAAGGCAACCAACAAATGCCTACTCTTCTTTGAGTTGATTAAAAGAGGGAAACGGAACTACGCTTGGACACCCAACTATGTCGAAGCTTTCCAAAACTTTCTCGACCATTTAGAGAAACCACCTATCCTATCTAAACCTATTGAACATGAAAACCTCTTTATGTATTTAACGGTATTGCGCATGCAATTAGCTCAGTCCTGATCTGTGAGGAAGATTGAGTACAACGACCAGTTTATTATGTAAGCAAAATGTTGGCAAGAGCTGAGCGCAACTATCCGAGGATCGAGAAGCTCGCTTATTATTCATTAATTTCTTCAAGGAAGCTTCGACACTACTTCCAGGATCACCCAATCAAAATATTCATCGACCAACCCCTTCGACAAGTCTTGCAATGACCCGAGGTAAATGTGAGATTACTTAAGTGGAACATTGAATTAAGTCAGTTCGACCTAACTTTCGTCCCATGAAAATCAATCCGGGGGCAGGCTCTAGCTGATTTCATAGCAGAATTTACCACCTCAGAAGATGAAGGCCAGGAGGACAATCCTAAGCCCTTGAAGATCGGGCCGGAGCCAGTCGTCCGGAAGCTATATACGGATGGAGCCCGAAACAACTAACGTTTGGGGGATGGCATAGTACTACTATATCCCGAGGGATGGTCGGTTTGTTATGCTTTGAGGTTAGAATTTCTAGCGACCAACAATGATTCCAAGTATGAGGCCTTAATTGCTAGGATTAAACTCGCGAGGGATTTAAAGATAACGTCGCTCGAGATTTTTTGTGATTCGCAACTTGGAATATGCCAAGTCCGCAAGGAATACCTTACCAAGGGAGATCAATTAACTTCCTACCTCAATCAAGTCGAAAAATTATTGCAAGGTTGCGATCAGTATATCATTTCCCGTATTCCTAGAAGGGAGAATAATAGGGCAGATAGGTTGGCAAAGCTGGCCAGTTTAGACCACCTGGGCGAGACAGAGTTGGTTCCTATAGAAACCCTAAGTGTACCGAGTATCAAGCAGATGGAAGTCGACAAAGCTGATGTTGAACCCGAAAGGGAACATGGATGACTCCCATCAAAAATTTCCTCCTCAACGGCACGTTACCCAAAGAAAGAACGAAAGACGAGCTTTAGTACAACAAGCTTCTAGGTACGCTATTCAACAAGACCAGCTATATAGAAGAGGATTCTCTATTCCCATGTTTTGGTGTGTGGCCAATGATGATGTCAAGAGGATACTGAAGGAAGTACACAAAGGAGATTGCGGAGCGCATATCAGGTGGGGGGGATACTCTGGCCAAGAAAATATTGCGCTATGGATACTTTTGGCCAACTGTCAACAAAGATGTCACTGATTATTCCAAATGATGTGACAAATGCCAAAGGTTTGAACAGATCCCATAAGCTCCCCTGATAGAGATCACCCAAATGGCTAGCCCTTGGCCATTTGCTGTTTGGGAGATAGACATTATCGAAACCTTGCCCATTTGAAAGGGGGAGCTAGATATGCAATAGTGGCAGTAGACTACTTCACAAAATGGGCAAAAGCTGAACAGATGACCACGATCACAACAAAGAAGGTCGTCAACGTTATCATCAGAATTATTATATGTTAGTATGGGATACCTCGAACTATTAGCATAGACAACGGAACTCAGTTCGATAGTCTGGAGTTCAGAGATTTTTGTGAGAAGTATCATATCGAGAAGAAATATACCGTAGTTGCACATCCCTAGTCTAATGGTCAAGTTGAAGCGGTCAATAAGATCATCAAAACTACCTTGAAAAAAAGATTAGAGCAAGCTAAGAGAAAATGGGTCGATGAACTACCACTGGCCCTTTGGGCGTATCGTACCACCCATAAGTCTGCCATGGGCCACACTCCTTTTGCCTTGTCCTATGGTTCGAATCAGTTCTCCCGATAGAACTAGAAGTCCTATCTCATCGGATGACTTACTATGATCCCTCGTCTAATAAAGCACTTCTCCTGACATCGTTAGACACGACTGATGAAAAAGGAGAAGAAGTAAACCTTCATGCAGAAGCCCATAGGTGAAGGGTCGCACGATACTACAACAAAATGGTCCGGCCAAAAACTTTCGACGTAGGCGACCTTGTTTTGAAGAGGATCTTCCCGGTCCCTGTCCACATGGGCCTTAAGTAGGAAGGACCATACGTCATTTAGCAAAAGCTCGATAATGGAAGTTTTAGGCTAACAACTATTGATGGCGAACCTTTTTAAAGAGCATGTAATGCAGAGCATTTACGACTTTATCTTTCTTAAGATTTTTCTAAAGTTTCCTTTTTAGTTCATTTTTTTGATATTGTAATAAGCAATCCTTTATTGATTACAGTAGCGTATGAATAAAAGTCTCCATTCCTGCTCTATTTTATTGTCGTAAAAGCTAAGAACTGTGACTTGACCAACTATTGCTTATGCCCTAGCGCTCTAATGGGTCGACCCGAAATGAAGCAGATCGATACAGTTGGAGGAATAAGGGCTCGACCATACCGATGGTATTTATTCCAAACTTTGACTTATCGGCCAGTTTTTTGACTTCCACTTTGATTGACTCATAGTAAGATCGATGCCCGATCAAACATAGTGATGGACTGTCGGAATTCAAATCTTAATCTCACAACTTGAGGATGAGTATAAACAACGAAAGAGCGTGAATGGTGCACCCCGACAAAAGACCGCTCGATCCCTTAAAACTCTACCCCTTACTAACTAAAGGACGTGTATAAAAGACTAAAAACGCCCCTGCTCAATGACACCCATCTCCTGATCAAGGTTGGGCCCGCTTGAGTATGACTGGAGAGCTCGCTATTCGGACGACTTACCTTGACACCGGGGACAAGAGGATTGATGAATCACCCCGATTGGGTTAGCATTTGTGTCATCCTCAATTGCTAAAACAAGACAAAAAACCTACATGACATTCTTTTGCACATAAATGATATAAGTATTTGCAAAACAAGTAGATTTTCATTCAAAATACCATGGCATGATTACAAAATATTACTGCGTGACAGGTACAATTCAACATCGTCTCAAAGGACATAGAGTTTGATAAATCATTACAAAAGCGCGAGGGTCGCACTCGCATGAAAGTTTCCAAGGAGCCTTAAAGAAAAAAATACAACAAAAGAACTTCTAACAAGGAGGTGGCATTAATCCTTGTTTAATCGTTTCCGCCATTTCTTTTTGCCTGATCATCTCCAGTGCTTCCTCGGTGTTCAACATACGTCTCGACCCCCAAGCGTGCTTCCAAAAGAACGATAAATTGGTGTTGAGGCGTATGGATTGGCAGGATCCATAGGAGCCGATGTTTTGCCGGAAGGAGGAATGGTCAAGGTAATAGCTTGAATATGTTTAATGCTCAAAGGAACATCAGTTGGCTTAGGCTCCACAAAAGAAATTTCCTTATCATTCTGGGCTTTGATCTCGGTCAGAGAAGGGCGATCCTTTCTCTTAGACTCCTATATGATCGCGATGTCCTCTTCCTCCGATGATGCTATGTTAATCCTTTCCTCCCTCAAGACTTTGTTCGCTTCCTCAGGGTTGCCCTTCTCCCCAGAAGTGGGTTCTACTTCCACCTCCCTTAGAGGTGCCTGCAAAAAAAGGGGAGAGTGGGAGGGGGAAGAAAAACACAAGTAAGGGTAGGACGGATAAAGTCAGAACTAGTAATAGAGCTTACCTCCAACATTGGGCTCGATTAGCTCTTCTTCCATGACTTTGACTGACTCGGATGGAGGAACAAATGACAAACCCTTTTCAATAACCGCCGAGGCGGAAGAAATGGGTGCCTCGGCCAAGTCGCTACCAACTTCTGTCTCAAGGACCGATTTCCCCTTCATTTTGCAGCATTCCGCCTCTGCCGCGCTCTTCTCTTGACTTCTCACCTCCGCCATAATTGCTCGTTCCTTGTCATTTAAAATTTGGGTCATCAAAAATTCCTCGTCGACCACCTTCCCCTTCGCTGCTTCTTTATCTTCCTACAAAATTATCTTCCATGTGTCGGTTAGTAACTTGGAATACCTCGGCATACAAGATAAATCCCTATGGCGAAGAAATCTCGCAAAAAATGAAAGAGTCTGGCAAGTGTTCCCTTTTCTTAGCTCGACTTTCTCCTGTGCATGATCGGCTTTAATGGCCTCGATATCAATATCAATATCATATTGAAGTTTCAAACTGTTAACAGACTCAATTGCTGCAGCGGCATTCTCTTCAACCTGATTTTTGGCTAACTCGGATGAATGAAGGGCGCCTTTGAGGTTCTGTATCTCTAGACCCAATCGGGCCTTGCCATCTTTCAAAGATTCGATCTCCCCTCTCATTTAATCAATCTCCCGACCTTTCTATTGGACCTAGATGTTTAGATCCTTGACTTCTTTTTCATGCTTTTCTTTATCGGCCGCTACTTGTAGCTCCTGGTCTTTAATCTTCTTTTCAATAAATTCGAAGGTTTTCTTGTCGCAAGCTATATATCCTTTCAGGCTAACGATTTCGGTCAGCCTTTCCTTCAGCACTTTGCTTACCTTCCTGGCATACTCGCGCATTGCATCATATTGGGAAAGAGAATATTCGATGTTATTACGCATGTGGTAGTGAAAACTACGCGATAATGGCTGTAGCTCGGAGGCAGGTTCGATACCTAAAAAGATGAGGTCGGGAAAATCTCGTTCCAACTCTCGAATTCGATCAATGGAAGAAGGCTCAACCGGAGGTCTGGGGCGACTTAACATTGCCCGAGGATGCTCGGCCCTTTTCCCTTCCTTGGACCTAGGAGACTTGTCCCATTTCTTCTTTTTAGAAGAGCTCCTCAGCTCTTCCATATCTCCCGATGCTCTATCATGTTTCCTCAAGCATTTATTCTTTTGCTTGCCATGATCCTGGGTCAACTCTTCCTTTTCCTCTCCCTTTCCTTTGCTCTCTTTCTCCTTCCCTTTCTTTCTCTCCTTTTCTTCTCTCTTTCTCTCGCTATCTCTGTCTCTCTTCACATTCTCTACCCTCTTCTCATCCTCCCTCTTGCTGTTTTCATTTTCATCATTGTTCCCTCTCTCAACGTGCAACAAAGTGGACTCGTCCGGCCTGATGTCCATCGGGAGGGAGGCAAAAAGATCGCCATAAAACTCTTCATTGATGTCCTCTGAGAAGAGAAGAAAATCCTTGAGTAAGGCGGAGCACCTCCAATGCATATGTAAGAAACATAATATTGTGACGTGCAATAAACCTCGTACCAAGGATGGAAGCATACCTTTGATACCTTTCTGTTTGGCCAAGAAAGACATTCCCTCGGATTGCTTAGCAAAACATTGTTTCGGGTCTAAGCTTTATGGTGAAAGGATAATGTCAGGCATTTGAAGTTTTTCTAAGTCAGGAAGAGAGGATGCACCATGCTCCTCCTGCAAATCGAGGGCCATAGGAGAATCCCCGCTCGACTTCGGAATCTCTCGAGCAAGTCTCTGTAATATCCTCCTTATTTGGATCTCCTCGCACTGTCTTTGGGGCTTTTTGCTAGGAATTTTCTCTCTTTGTTGACACTCGACCTCTCTACGCTCGGCCTCTCGGCGCTCATCCTCTCCAGATCGCCTTTTGAAAGTGGGTTTCTTTGGACCAAATTTATTTTTCTTCGCAGGTGAGGGATGAGCAGAAATCCCTCAATCGAGCGAGTCATTTGCGTATCCTCCGACTTCTTCTTAACTGGGGGCACCACATCATATCCCGGTGTTGCTAATTCAGATCCCTCTTTCGATGAGCCGATCGTCCTACTTTGGTCAATGAGAGCATATTGATGTTAATTCTTGTCAGTCAGCCAGTTCATGTACTGCAGTTGCTTCAAGTCCAACTCGATCAATTGTTCATAGTGTTCCTCAAACACCTCCTCCTCGGGCCTTGCAGCATCATCCCCTATAAAAAGAAAGGAGTATGGCAATCAATATGGGAAACTTTAATATGAAGAGTATCAAATGGCAGAGAGACTCACTGCATTGAAGCCCGTATCAAGCGCACCCCGGCTGCCCTTTAATCCAAGACCAGTCCCTCCTTGCTCGGAATTTCTTCGACAATCTTCCAAACCTGAATAGCCTCAAAATAAAGCAGAGAAGGGGACTACTTCTCCTTGTGTTTAAAATGAAAAAGAAAAGCTAAGTCATCAAAGGTTGGATGGTAACCCAAGTATCTCATATACAGGCAATAAATTGACAACAGATTGCCATAAGCAATCAGATGAAATTGCATTGGAGCTAAATTCATCCGACATAGGAAGTTGATGATAAATGAAAAAAAAGTGGGAATGGCTCCCACATTGCACATCAAAAGAGAAATCGCCATGTAATCGTCCAGGGAATTATGAGTCCGATCAGTTCACTACAACAAAATGACCATATTACAACGGTGGAAAACCGCTATAATATACATTTTACAACGGTGGGCTAACTGTCATGTATTAAGAAGTTGTAATAAACTAAAATCTTTTACTTTTTTGCACCGTTGCAACACCGTTGTAATATGTGTATTTTACAACTTTTTCCACCGTTGTAATAAACTTTATTACAATAGTTATGCACCGTTGTAATAAACTTTATTACAACCACATTAAAAGAGTATAGAATTTTGAAAGAAAAAAATACCAAAGACACTGAGAATAAGAACAAATATACAGTAACACCTTTTCAAAATTTAACCATTTGAATAACATTAGTAAAAAAAAGATATAAGATAATTTAAAAAGACATCTAAACAAAAGAAACTTAAAGAAAACTAATGCTAATATTGAAATTATGGAAGAAGAAAACCAAACACAGAAAGTTCAAAATGGGAAACTAAAACTTTCTACAAATTGACTAATAAATTATAACATGATGGTTTACATCCTCAGTTAAATATTAATTGGTTCGAATCTTTTTTAAGTATAAGTGATAAAGTTTCAGATATATAAAATAAAGTAAGGTGGAGAAAGAAAGGAAACAAAATCCAAAATAAATCAGAAACTTATTCCTTACACCTCCAAAGTAACCGTCCTATTATTATTTTTACAATTTAAAAAATAATAGCTGGTGATATATACCGTATATTCTGCACTTGTATGCATGAATTTGTAGAGGAAAAGGAAAGAGTACATATAAAAGGTGAAATACATGAGAGTAGGAAGTGGGGTGGAATTATGTTCATGGAATAGTGAAACAACAAAAATAGCCTGAGAATAGGCATTGTGAACCCCAATTTGATATTGTACAGTAAACAAAGGAAAAAATTGAGTAACAACTTAGTGATTAAATTTAGTGTCCATTTTCAGTTGAAATCCTAGAAAGTGAATAATGGGAGAGGTGAAATTCTGTTGATGAAATAATCAAACAGCAAAAATAGCCTCAAAACAATGTAATAAACATGTTAAACATAATCAATGTTGTACCAACCAAAAGAAAAAAGTACTGAAATCAGTGTCCTTTAAAAGACATCAAGAATGATAAAATCATCTTCTACAGCCTATACATTATCATAATAAGGAAAAAAAATTGAAAAACTTATATCTGGTACTGCCTAAGGGGTAAAAAGAGTAAATATAATGCAACCATATATGGTTGGAGCCGTCAAAATGAAAATACCAATATGTATTAATTAGCCATAAAAGATATCAAATAAAACATACTATATTTTATCACTCTTAATAGGAAACACCAATTAATAAAAGACTGTAAGATCAAATGCAAAACAGCCTATCAATATCAGTATATTTATTGAAATGGTGAACTGTTTTGTACAAAAACCATATTTGTTTGGGCTAACTTATAGGATGGGTGAGACTTACAGAGAAAATATATCATTTAAAATATATAAAGACAAGGAAATGAACAAAAAATTAAAAACCTGAAACTGAAACAAATTACAAATAAGTTATTAATCTCATTACGACAAGCAATTTTTTCGGTTACACATCTAATCAAAATAATTTTGTGTATATTTGTGGCAAAACCAAATATAAACTGTCATAGATAAGCATGTATTAAATCCTCCCAGCGTAGTTAAAGAAACCAATTTGGCACACATTATCACATTTCAAATTCAAAATCTCATTTCATTAATGCCTTAAGTAAGTGCACTGAATTGTTGTATAGAAGAGTCGAAAGCCTATGAATTATATTTGGTTACTTTAACAAAATGAACAATCAATTGCAGAACTAAGAGATGTAATATAAATAAATAAATTCTGTATTTCTGTTTTTTGGTTTTAACGGTAAGTGAAAATAATTCAAAACCCAACTATTCCATATGTCCCATATTCAAATCAATTATCACTAAACTAAAATATAATCCAAAACAATCTTATATGGAATCAACCTTTTTAATTTAGGTCTTAGAAACCATATGCGTCAAAAATTGAAATATAATCCAAACTTCTACATACACAAAAATCGACAAATTTTTTTATTTAGGAATTCAAAATCTTAATTAAGAACTTATTTCATGAACTAACAGGTATCATTTGTTTCCATGTCCAATAACCAAAAGATAAAATGATTTATGTATTCGTGTTGCATCATGGTACTTACAAATAATAATATTATAACAATAGTCACTTAAAGTTACCTTATACATTACAAAATTGACAAAATGAACAATGAATGGTTAGTGCAATCAAACTAATAAAGCAATAAACAAATAATGAAATCAATTTAAGCTTGAGAATGATTATTAAATACTTAGTCAAATTGGAAATTTTATGCAGAGAAATAAAATTTGTAACATATGTCAAACGTTATTTTAAGGAAATATAATCAAGTATGACTGCTAAATTTGGCTTAGCTTTGGCCATGCTGAACTTTTAAATCAGTTGAGAAATGAAAAAAATATACAAATTCTATATTGAATCAAGTACAAAAAAATATGATGTACCTAATTGTCTTAGTCCTTGTTACCACAGGGAATTAATCTCTGGTCCTCCACGGTCGCCATACATCAATCCTAGAATGACAGTCAAGCCACTACTTTCTACCAAGGTGACGATGTTTCAGCAGCATTACCCACATTATAACTTCAACTTAAACCTCTGAAAAAATAATTTAACTACGATAAAACTAATATATCATTAAGCTAACAGTAAGATGTAAAAAATAATTAGAATAAATTTTATAGTTAAACCTGATATATCAATGCATATCCTGAAATTTTTGATGGAATTCAATCAATTAATTAGTTAAAAACAGAAATGTGATTTAGTTATGTAAATAAAGTAAATAGTTTATTTGAGGTTAAAATTCAATCAGTAAAGAAAACTGGTTTTAGTTAATTTAATTATGCTAGATAGATAATGTTGAATTATGTTACTACAGAATTAGATGAATATTGCAACATATACGTAATCAATGTGAGTGGGTGCATGTGCCTGATACAACTTCCATGTTGATTATCAAAATCAGATAGATAATTTAAAAGCATTCAGTATGAATACGTACATATATATATATATATATATATATATATATATATATATATATATATGTATGTATGTATATATAAGAATGTATTTTCTTATTAGTAATTTTAATTAATTACATTTAACTAAACATGCAAGCATGCTTCAGTATTTACTGTTTAGACGAAATGCAACCCACTATTTATAGACAGAGAAAGAAGTTTAACTAATCAAATAACCAACGCATTTGTTAGGCAGTTTTCCTTAATATAGAGCTTTTAGTTGTCTTTTGAGGATCAATCCATAAACGGAAATTGCTAGCACATGCAATAAGGGAAAATGTTAAAGTTGGTTAAATTACATGAATAAACAATTGAATGCCATCTATATCTATGTTATAAGGATGAAATAAATACTGAATTTTTTTTTTGTCTTTAAGCACATAAATGCCATCCTCAATGATGATAGATGAACAACAAAGATAGATACATAAATCCAAAATCCCTAATATATTGTTTATCCAGTGTTGCTTAAATGCATTCAATGAAAGCAGTAACAAGTAGAGATAAATTACACTTTGATTTAATTTACATTTGAAATTCTTAAATGTATTATATTTCTATCGAAGAAAACTTGAAGTAAGATAGATTACACTTTGTTTTAATTTATATTTGAAATGCTTAAATGCATTATATTTTCTACTTAAGAAAACTTGAAGTAACAAACTATATTTACAGACTATTGAAATTCTAGATGGGAAAATCTGAAAAAATGTACAAAACAATACCCACATGAATATGTGAACTGATAATGTGTTTCTCAGGACAACCTTAACTTTTTACAGTCTATTAAACAAATAGGAAACCCCAGCTTGTAAAAGCAAAAATATTTGTCAACTAACACACAAGAAATCCCAAATTAGAATTCGAAAAAACCAAAACAATAAAACCAAAAGATTAAACTAAACAACCGATCTGGCAACAGATGAACTCCAGGTCCTATGTTGCGCTCTAATGACTAATTTCCAAAGTCTCAGTTCAAAAAAAAAATTACACACCATAAGTTATATTAAAAAGGTCATATATTATCATAGAAAATAGTTGTGAATACCTGATCAATTCAACAATCAGCGAACGAATTGAGTAGCAACGGAGACGAATTACGAGAAGCAACCCAGCGAGCGGAAGGCAGAGAGTAGTGGGTTAGGGTTTGCAAGAGAGTTTGTCAATTTTAAGGATTTTGGTTTAATTTCGAGGATGGTAATGGCGGAGAGCAGCGGGATGCTGCTAGGGTTTGGAATTAGGAAATTTTGCGGCCATTTTACCTTACTTTGATATGTATAGTAGGAGAAATAAAAAAGTGAGGAAATTTAATACTTTTTTCTCAAGAGAAAGTGGACCAGGTGATAAAAGTACATATACTACAAATTTGTGTAAGTTGTAAATGAAAAGTTGTAATATAGCTATTTTGTTGTAGTGGTTGTCTCAGGGACAAGAACGTCATCAATAGAAATATTGTATTTTCCTGTCATGTGATGTAACCGTTTAAGAGTGATCGTAGACCTTTATGCATCTGGAGGGTTCTCTAAAGTTTCCACGCCTGGAAGCATATCGGGTGCTATAGGAATAGGTATCGCTTCATATAGCTCAACCGTTATTGGGGGAACATGTAGTGGACTTGTCGACCAATTTAGGGGGTCGCTATCCAGAGCAGGTCTTGACCGATCCGACGACTTAGAAGTGTTATCTACCCTAATGGAAAAAGATAATCCTTTGCCTGATTCTCGCTTATGGGTGTCACGTGCTTTAACCATTGGTATGCTATGGGATTATCGAGCTGGAATCAAAGATTAATTCCAAAAGGGTTAGTGCCCCTATACAGTGCAATTTAAATAGAAGACGAACCACAGATACTATGGTTCAGATTACACGAAGATTGACATCTTTTTACCACCCGTTCAAGCACTGCCACATACCCTAGGGTTCAAAGACACCCTAATACACGAAGTTCTTTGAATGGGTGGGAAATCCCTCCACATCCATAATGCAATTAAATCAGTAAATCTGACACCATCAGACCCTACTCAAGTGATATCAATATCTTCATAGGCAACCGCATCGCCACTGACTCCGGCGATCCGGCGCTGGTCGTTCATTGGTCAAATCAACCTCAAACCGTAGTAAAAAAAAGGAAAATAGAAAGAAAGATCCCATGCGAGAATGACATTTCGGCATATTAATAAGGATGGGAAATTGATTTCTACCTGAAAAAGATAACTTTGGGGGAAGATAGTGATCGTCTTCTTCTTCCTGTGAACCAGTAAATCAGTCATCCCAATAGTAAAAGTAAAAAGAAAAAGATGAAGGGAACTTTCCTTTTATAACAAGAAGGAGTGGCTATTCACATTCGGCCGATGTGACTGAACTCGACTGACGTGTAAAGAAGCCGATGAACAAAGGACCAGTCGATGAGGCGGAAGACAGTAAAGCATCATTATTATTTGAAAATCGTTTGTGTTCCCAAAGCAGCGCAGCCGATAGGATTCCTTGCAACTTATAAGGCTTATTAAATGAATGGATCAGACCGACTGTGAAGTTCTTTGTGTGATATGAAAATATTCATTCAAGACATGTGCTCACAAAGCATGCCCCTTTTTCAATGCACCATGCTTTAGGGGGAAAAGTGTTGATGGGCCTTTCGGGTAACCCATCAAGGCTTGACAATACTACATGATCTTACCTTAGGTGTTTGAAGTGGGCCAGTCGACGAGGCACGATGTTTAAACTTATTCCCCTCGTCCGACGTGGTCTAGATGAATCCCGATGTAATCAAGCAAGGTCATCCACATTCCATCCAGCTACACGCCGAAAAGCCTCATATAGAATAGTTCATTATTGATCTTATCCTTTCCAGATTATCCAAATTGGATGGATTGGACGTCACCTCATACCGGTGATTCCAGGAGTACCGATTCCTTTGAAGAAAATGGCCTATTCAAACCTAACTATTCTTTTGATTCCTGTGACATGTATACAAGCCGGATCAAGTACTATACCATCTATAAATTCCTCTTCTAGATTTAGTAAGGGGACGTTTTGGCAGTGGAATAACCCTAACTTTTAAATTTTCTCCATTGATCTCTTACTGTATGGTCATTGTAACTATTTTGTATGATAGTTGTAAGAGATTATAAAGTGGATGTAGGCTCTTTAACGTTGAACCACTACAAATTGGTGTGTGATTTCCTTTGCTATTTACTCTTTTATAGTTATTAATCTTCATTCATTCTCTACACAACCCTCTCTTTGGGTGTTGTACCAATTTTTGGTATCAACACTTACTATTAAGAGAGAGGGCCTTGGGTTAGAGCATGTTAAGATGACTAACGAGGCCGTATTAGGCCATATTTTTATTGCTGTTGTTGGATATAGAGCTTGGGATGTGAAGGCATGTGCGCCTATTTGCTAGGGTAGTCATTGCAGTATAACTTGGTTGCCCAGACTTGTAGTTTCGATAGGGTTACTGACATGGTTAGGCGTGGCGCTTATGCTATTTTTGTAGGATCGAGAATAATTGGACAAGGGAGATTATGACCTATTTTGCGAGCACCATAAACCCCAGACAGTCTGTGATTCCCTTTGGACATTTGTGGTCAGTTGTGTTTAGATAGTTTCATGTTTCTTTAGGGAATGAGAGTTCTATCATGGAGACCCACCCTCTGATTGATGCACCCACTCTGGTTAGGATACATATTCCGTTGGTCCAGTTACAGAAAGCCCAACCCATGCAACGTGAGGATGAGCATGGGGGGTGATGATGAAGATGAGAGTGAAGGTCAACAGGACCAGGAGGATCAACAGATATATCTAGCTGGTCATCAACCAGATGTAGGATTTGGGGACTTGTTTGTATAGGAGGAGGGGCAAGGCATTGAGGAGCGCTATTAGTATTTTGACCCTCCAGTAGAACATGATTGTCAAGGTGTAGAGCCACATGAGGAGGTGTCGGGTCTTCCCTGTCATCACAGTGGAGCCTATGGCTAGGAGAGGAGTCATGGGATTTGAGGAGAGAGGTCAGGTCCATATCTGATAGGCAAGACTAGTAGCCCAGGTGCACAATGAGATCTTGCTTGGATAGCAAGATATGGATCGCACACAACTTGACTTTGCTCAGACTTAGCAGGAGTCTCTATAGGAGATATATGTGGCCCAACCGCGGTTTGAGCAAAGGCAGTTCAAGGTTCGAAGCATGCACTTGGAGGTTTGAGATAGCACTAGGCCCCATGGGAAACGCCTAGGTGGATTGGATTCTTTTCTCATGGATATCTTTGGACAGGGACCCAGGCCTCCATTCTGAGAGTGGATTGATACAGTGTTGCTTCATGTAGGAATCTCTTTTTTTTTAGAACTTGACTATCTCTTGTCTGTTTGACAGTTGTTGTAGAAGTTTGTACTTAGAAGTTATCTTCTAGTTGTAGTAGTATTTTATCTTTGTGTGAGAAACTTTTCTCTAGTTGATGAAGTTCTTATCAAATCACAATAGATATAATTCAAGAGTGAAAGAAAACAGAAAACGAAAATTACTTAAAAATAACATAAAATTAATTTTTTTTCTCGAAGATTATTGAGGAGCGAAAATTCAGAAAAGTGATTTTTCTGAAATTCGCCATGTTAAAGTTGGTTGGTAGGGTTTGGATGCAAATTGGATGAACTACGCCCTTGCTCTACAAGAGTGTAGGAAAAATTGGATGAAGAAGTGTTATCAATTTTCAAATTATTGCATTCACATAAAAAAATTCAGTATATGTAGGATGTGTGCATCATGTTTTTGTTAGAGCAAACAATGGCACTAACACCCAATATTTCAGAATTTGGAGAGACTAATGAAGAAATATAAACTAAAAATGAGAAATAACAAGCAAAGACACAAAATATAGAGTGGTTCGGCGTTAACGAGCTTACGTCCACTTTATAATTCTTATATTCAGCAAAGAATTATAATTACAACACTTAGAATCTCTCCACACTCAAGATACAATCGATTTCCTCTCAAAAATATGAAAAAACACTCTAAAATGACTAAGATAGAGTGCGGGTTGAATATTAATGGTGGCTTAGATGGAGAATTTCAACTAATTAAGTGCCAAAACTCCTTATTCCTTCTTCCGGGTCGAGTATTTATAGGGTCAGGTCATGAAGTTTAAGCGGGAGTGGTTACGATGCATTGGTAGCTGCTCCGGTTTTATAGGATGCTAATAGATGCGGTTGTATGCAGAATAATAGATCGGGTCGTGGCTACGTGTCATCGTCTCCGCACCGTTAACAAGTAGTGCGTAGAAATGTGGGCAACAGACTCTGATGCAGTCAAAACTGAAACGGGTCGAATTGACTCTGTCCGATCCGAGAACAATGACTCGAAGGTATCGACCCGATAGTAAGTTTTGTCATTTAACCCGAACATGGCTTGTCTCTTTATCTTAATTTGGCTTCAACTTGAATCCAGTCACTTAAATAGGCACAACCTCCGGTATCTAATGAACATGATCACGATCACTTGGACTTTGGATGGCCTTGTCACAAGGCGGACTAACATTTTGCCCCCCCAAAGTACGTCTTAATGTAGATGAGATGTGCTTTGAACTCATCAACTGGTCCATTCCTGAATAAACAGTAGTCAACAGTCATGTCTTTCTATGAAGTTGTGTCTCTTGATTCTGTGCACTATGTAAATTAGGGGTTTGCTCCCACATTTGTATTTGTTGCAATTAATAATTCGAAATCTTTGACTGGAGCAGAGACAGATTGTCAGGTAAATTCCCCAACCCTTGTCGAGTCAAAAGGGTTAAAGATATCCATTTGAGTCATGTCACTTGGTCGGTTCTCGTATTTGGTTACACACACAAGTTGTTATTGATAATTCTTGTTAATTGTCAAATTTTAATTATCACGTACGACAATGATACATCACCATAAACAAGTAGTAATTGCTGACAATGTTTCTGTTTTTTAATTTTTTTTCAACCCCTCTTGCTAATGATTCTTCGGGTCGAAAAACTCGAAGCAGCTTTGGGTCGAAGATTCTCGACCCGATGACTTTCGACCTGAATGATCTCAAATTTCCCATGTTTGTATTTGAAAGACTGGGTCAACCCATCTTTTCAGAGAATGCGAACGACCTCTTTTTTTGTTATATGAGCCGATTTACCCTCTTCATCCTTCACTTTGTTTCTTTGCTGCCAAATCACCTCAAGTTGAAAAACCAAGATTTTTAGGTACCTCAACTTCGATTCAATTCTCGAACTTGATATATAGGTAGGTTGTAGATCAATGAACTCAAGCTTTAATTCGAGATTATGTATGGATTCGGCTTTGAATCCATGAGGTTTACCCTGATTTGAACCGGTATTGAGAATCAATACTTGGTGAATCCTCAGGGTACCACGTCGGAGCTTGCTATCACCTCGTCTAGTGTTGAGATCGCCATCATCGTTAGTAGTGGTCTTGAATCTTGGCGTGATGGGTTTTAGGTGATAGAGAGTGAAGATGTGGAAAGCCATAGGTGAGGTTTGCAGGGGATTGGGTAAGAGTGATCGGAGGAGAAGCATAAGAGAAGGGGACTCAGTTGGCTCGGAGTTCTTCGGATTGAATGATACATTCGACCCGATGTATAGATTTGGGGCGGTGGAGCTTCAAAAAGGATGAAAAGAGAAGAGGAATCGAAGAGGATGCAGGGGTCGGGTCGCAAATTCTTAACTCGGAGTCAATTCAACTTGGGGTCGTTCGATCCAAACTCATTAACTTCGAGATTTCGAGCCAGATCGCTTCTCCTTTGTACAAATACTTCGAGCCATCAGCACACTTCCAACACTGATATAACATATACACTTTCATGGAAAGTTAGTATAGAACCTTCCAGAGATTGGACTTTAAGTTAGTACGGCATATTGATCTAGAAATCCTGGACTTAAGAAAAGAACTTTCCGCAACACTTCGATGCACGTTCACACTTTCATTACTTATTTGATGCCTCACCACACTTGCACTGCATACACTAGCACACGCACACACACACACAGAGGGAGGTACAGATTACTTTATTCTAATCTTCGACGTTTCTTGGGTAGCACAACAGGCATGTCTAGAAGGTACCCTACGAAATATTTTGAGTCTCGAAAAGGTAAAGCTCCAAAAATGTGAACCAATCCTAATATTCTTCCATCAGATTCTAACTTGGGTAGTACTGACCTAGAATCTGAAGTCTATATTCATGAGGATGTAGAATCATCTGATAAAGGGATATCTATGGACAACGAAGTAGGAGGAGTAGGCAACAATCGAACTTCCGATACATTTGACGATGCGATTATTCTGCAGCAACCCAATGACTCATGGGTGTCTACTGCTGATGAGTCTAGACATCGACGATTATGTCTAAAGTATAGGATATTTTGAAATGAGGTTCAGATGGCCGGAAATATCTTAGACCGACCTCGTAGTCCTCTAGAGAGATATATGGCAATAAGCTGACATGTGTGTTGTGACGGCCCGCCCCGAACCAGCCGACATTTGCCCGAAATGCGCTATGCCAATGCCAGACTAGCACGATACGATCGTAAAAAAAGAGTTTTGAAACAATGAATCATCAAGAACCTGTAGTATATCTCACAGTAAATGAAATAAAATATAATAATAACGCAATTGACATCAAACAGGCGAGATAGTGCATAAGATGAAAACTAAACCATCATAGCAGCAGAATCCAAAATAAAGCTTATGATCCAAACCATCATTATTACAACTTCAAAATACCATCTCTAAAGTAAAATAGAAAAGGTACACTACTAATGCCCAAAACAGTGACCGACAACAATACAGGGAGAATATATGTAAATAATACATAGAAATCTCCTGCTCATCTCCGGACAGCTACTCGTGCATAACCACCTAACCTGTCTCTAATCTGCTCATTTAGGAGCAACCAGAGTAATAAGAAGAGACATAAAACTCTGGGACGGACAAAAGTATGGTATGAGTGATAGCAGCAAAACAAAACAATAACAGATATAAATAATCATACCTGAACCTGGACCTACAACTAAAGAGTTAGCACAACAAGATGTACAGTACTCTAAAGTAACACTAACATAAAGTGTAAAGTGGAAGTGCACATGTCATGGTGATAGCAAACATCAAACATAGCAATCATCCTCACATCTCTCACTCAGTGCGTAAAGCATATGATATCCACCACTTCGATCACCCAATCCTTTGCTATGACCACATTGCACTGATCCATAGCCCATAATCCATCTCTCAGTGGTGAACCAAAATTATGGATATCGATAACCCCTTTGCACACATCCCTCAGCAAAACCCAACTTTAAAAGTTAACTCATTGGTTCCTAGCTGGATCCCGAGTAATAAATTCTCACTTGGGCCTCCTTTGCATCTAGGTTTTGGTTGGATTGGTTTTGATCTTCAGAAGAGTTCACAATTGTCGTCGCGTGGTACAAGTTCGAATCCGGTTTAGTTTGGAGTCATCATCTTGGATGAAGTGACAAAGTAATGGAAAGCTTGGATTCCCACTCTCGGATTCCCTCTCTCGGATTCTTGCTCTCGGGATCCCGCTCCCAGAATCCCACTCTCGGAATCCCGCTCTCGGTTCATGACTAGCCCCCCCTCCGGTTTGTAACCCACTCCCCGGCTCGTGACACCCTTCCTCAGTTCGTGAGTCCTCATATTCGAGCGGTTCGTGACCATCATCTTGGAGCGGTTCGTGAGACATGCCCTCTTCAGGAATCGAAGTTCTCCTGGGTGGTTTGTAGGGCATACCTCCTTCAGGAATCGAAGTTCTACTGGGCGGTTAGTGAGGCATACCCCTTTATAAACCGGTTTTCTGTAGTTTTTCCAGCATGCTAATTTTTCCAAACGATGGTGTTTTCAACCATTTTAATCTTACTATGAAGTCATATAACATACCAAACAACAATATTAACATGTAGAATCAACCAAAAACACCAAAATATCACACCCAAAAAGCATGATTTTCTCCTTAATCCCCTTAAGCATGTTTTAACTATAAGATTAGCAAACTTAATCCAAATTAACCCAAATTTTCACTAGTGACATAAAGTAATATTTTAGAATTTCTACATTGTTTTCACCAACAATGGTTCAAACACCAAAGGTACAATGAATGTACTTCACCAATATGGTTAGAAGATAAGTGGAACCGCACTCAACAACAATTGAAAGTAAAAATGCAAAGGAAACAAAATGGAGATGAGGTTTTATCGTAGTTCAGCCTTGTGTTAGGCCTACATCCACTGTGAATAGAGTTTGCACTATCATGGTGACGATTACAAGACATATCAGCTCTTGCTCTTTATACATCTTTTCATTCACTAAATATAGTTTCAATTTACATACAAATTCACAAACTCGGCCTAGGTTCACGAGATTCGATGAAGGAATGGCAGGATTGGTGAAGAAGAAGAATGGATATGCGACAGAGGAGGAGGATGTCTTAGAACTTTCACACCTATCAGATTTGGCGGACGCCATGGCCGAGTGGATGGAGGATTTTCGGATGATGATGATGGACATGGCGGAAAAATGTTTAAGGATTGGCTAAGGATGGAATTTAGCAGCGCTTCGTGGTCCCTGGAGATTCCCCTCTCTTGGTGGTGGGTGTGTCCTATTTATAGGTGAGATGAAATAGCCCACCTCCGTTAAGGTCACTCACAAAGGGAATGCCTTAATTTTGGTGGAGGTTTATAAGTAAAAGCCACAGATAAACTCAAGATAGATATAAATACACATATTTTAAACAGCGGAAACCAAACATACTTTTTATTTCATCAATACGTGTTCAAAACATAACATTCCATAATTGTCTCAAAATACTTCCATCATTACAACCTCAAAACTGTCTTGATTATTAAAGAAGCACAAAGCATAAATAAATTGACAAAAATCCCCAAAGTGATATCCAAAGCCGTAGTCCGAGCAAAAGAGACCCAAATCATACATCTACGTTCTTGGAGCTTGTACAGAGCCTGACTGAGTTGAGCTATTTCCTACCTGTGGACCTGTGGTGGGGGGAACGAAAGAAAAGAAGACGAAAAGAAAATAGGGTCAGACATAAAGCCTGAGTAAATATATTAACTCTTCAGTATGTGAATAAGAAAAGGGCGTGATAGATATATACTGAAAATAGGATGGTGTCACAAGCTAAGGAAGTGTCAAATGTACTATCGCACCCATACTATATCTCTGCATCTACTTAAGTTTATTCTAACTGGCACCCCATGGTGAGGGTGAAGTGATCCCCATTTTCGAAAGATCGGCTCCTATTCGCGTTAACATGTGTCATACGACCCCCAAGAATTGTAGATACCTATGCTGGTCCCACCATGGGGTGTATCAAGACCCATGGTGGCGGCCCCGACACAAATTCTAGAAGGCATAGGTTATACTACTGGTGTCCCCAGTGCCCTGGTTGTCTGCTCCGAAGTGTGTGCACGCTCGCACCCCGTTAGACCTGCACTGTGCACCCACCGCCTTCGTTTTGACCGCTTACAATCAGCCCAGTAATCGTGCCACACCCTGCCTAGTTTCAGGGTACCGTTGATACCTAACTTGGGTTACTGCTGAAACGGGTCCCACGTTACCAGGATTTTCTAGTAAAACATGTTAAGTGTCTGTATTTTCCTAACCCCACCCATCGACTCTTGTTAACATGTTGAATTTGGTTAAGTGTTATAGTTGGCTTAACCCTACCATCTGTCCTTAGCCTCTTAGGAGCACCTGACCACTCACATTAGACAGGTATTGCTACGGTTACTAGATATGCCGGTCGGTTCGGGCAGGTTTATACCGTAGCTCAGTCTAACCTCGGGTCATTATTGGGCTCAATGCTTAAACACCTACATTAGATAGGTATTGTTGTGACTACTGGACAGCTGGGTGGTTCTGGGCAGGTTTACATCACAACTCAATCCAACCTCGGGTTAAGCATGTCGTGTTTTCTAAATTTACATATTTTATTATTTCTCAAATATATATGTAAATGTCATATCTTTTATTTTTGGGTATATTAATTCATACCGCTTTAAATGTCATTGTCATTGGCATGTGCCAAACATGCCAGCATATATTTTCATGTTTTACACCCAACGTTGTTACCCCCGTTTATATGTTCGCAATGTTATAACAAGTGGTGGGCGCAACACAATTCAGCCTAACTTTATAAGCGTAAGAAAAGGAGAAATCAAGAACATGTAATATTTTTCAACATATAAGGGTGTGTGGCGCATGAACTTGCAATTTAGCGATACTAACATAAACGATGGGTCATGTGAACTTGCATTCAAATCAAAATATAACTAAGTAGGTGACATATGAGATGGCATAGTTTAGGCTAATACAAACTTGTGTTTAAACATGTTTAATTTGGCATAATGTCAAACACAAGACTAGCATGATGCATGTTCACCAAAATGTACAATTTTAACATCTAGTCATATAGCCTATGAATTTGCATAGTTTATGAAACATAGATCCAATTATACTTGCAAATAGACATAATCTTGCATAGTTTATGAAACATAGATCCAATTATACTTGCAAATAAACAAAATCTTGCATAGTTTATGAAACATAGATCTAACTATACTTGATGAAACATAGGTCCAATTATACTTGCAAATGAACTTGCATAGTTTATGAAACATAGATCTAATTATACTTGCAAATAAACATAAGAACGATATAATAGGTTTTGGATCATGTAGGCATAAAAGGTCTATAACATGTTTACATAAATTCCAACTTAGACATAATCCATGCCATCGCCATATACATAAAATGATCAAATTCTAATTTTTGCCACAAACTTGCAAGTACAATCGTTCAGTAGGCTTGCATCAATCAATTTTATGCCACAAACATCAATACATAAGTCATGATAGAACCATCACAATACATAGAATAATAACACAATTCTATTTTCATATACATCGAATCACATCACAGTTTTTATTCATATTCTGAAAGGTTACTATACTTGCAACGAATGCAGAATCTTGAATTCTGGATTCTGAATTCTGAAACTGAGATGCGCTCCTTTGGGTAGACTAACGTTGCATTGATTTATTTTGATTAAACTTTTATCTTCTTCTTAGTTTGATTCGTCTCTAAGCTTAAGTGTTGGCTTGTCTCTAGGTTTTCTAATTGGCGGTCGTTCCTAGTTCCTTTCCAGCAGCATGAAGGCTATTGTATTCTATTATTTGTGTGAGTTTAGGGTTAGGTTTGAGCTGTATTTATAGGATTTCAATCTAATTAGAGCCTTCGATGAAGCTAGAGTGAATCCAGACCATCCATCTCAAGAGAATCCAATCAGAAAGTGACATGTAAGCCCTAGTGTCTCAGCCAAGCCTCAGAATTCGACCAGACCCTGATCAGGCCAGCCAAGACCTAACCAGCAGGTCATTCTGACCTGGGCGCACTTGGCAGGTGCGGCAGGCCAAAAATGTACTGGCGCACTTCCCAAGTGCGCCAATTCATTTCTGTTCTAGCGCACTTCCCAAGTGCGCCAGTGCATTCTGACCCATTTTCTAGTTTTTCTGCCCAACTTCGTTCGTCTATATCTTCTTCATACGATATCCGTTTTATGCAAACTTGGACTCTATCTCAAGCAGAATTTCGAGACGAATGCAATGGCGTAATCCATTTCCCTTGATTTCATAATTTATAATTAATTATACTTTAATTTGTGAAGCTCAACGTTATATAATTCACGGGGTGTTACATTCTCCCCCTTAAAAGGATTTCGTCCCCGAAATCTTCAAGTTAGGAAGAATGTATATCCTACCATCCAACAGTCCATCTACTCAACCAACAAACACAGGCATCCACTGTCCTTAAAAGACTTCTAATGCTTCATGATCATATGCATTGTGTGTGTAAATGTCCTTAACTAATGCAAAATCAGGCGGTCTACTGATCCAGTTGACCTCCTTAATGCAAATCATGTAAGTGTCATGAATCCATTATGTATGCAAATTTTTCCTACTCATAGTTCTACATGAGTGAACAACTATTCATACAAATGCAACAACCATATGACAACATATCGAGTTTAAACCATGCACAAATATGAATACATATATGCATATGCAGTATGAAGTGATTGAGACGATCTAAGACCTAGGTTGTGTGTGTAGATGCATCCACGAGCAACCACTAGCAACCACTTGCAACCACTTGCAGCCATCAACCATAACATGTTTCAAATACATGTTTGCATCCATTTGTTTTCTACCTAAGGAGTTAGGAAAAGGACCGAGGAGATATACCTAAAAAGATAGATAAAGCATAACTTATGGAAAAAGAGAGATCAAAGATGTACCCTCAAAAAGAAGAGGGTAGGCAGCGCGTATTCTGTCTTCAGTTTCCCAAGTCGCGTCTTCCTCGGCGTCGCTCCACTGGACTTTAACGAGTTTGACTTCGCGGTTGCATAGCTTTTTCACTTCAGTTCCTAGGATGCAGGCTGGAACTCTCCTCACAGTTGCTTCATGTTCCACTTCGGCTTCTTCTAGAATGCTAGGTTCCACCACTTCCGTAGACTCATGCAAACACTTCCGGAGGTGAGAAACATGAAAGACGTTGTGAATTCCGGCCAGTCTCTCGGGTAGCTCTAACCTATAGGCCATCTTTCCAACCTTCTCAATGATAGGAAATGGTCCTACAAATCTTGGTGCTAGCTTTCCTGCGGATCCAAAGAGAACGATGTTCCTTAAAGGTGATACCTTAAGGAAAACCCTGTCCCCAACCTCAAACTCAAGGTCGGTCCTTCTTTTATCGGCGTAGGATTTCTGTCTGTCTTGGGCAGTCTTCATCCTCCTTCGTATCAGGTCCACTTTCTCCGAGGTCTCTCAAATCATGTCTGGCCCAAGTATAAGCTTGTCTGTAGACTCCCACCAACAAGTTGGTGATTTGCACGGTCTTCCATACAAGGCTTCGAAGGGTGCCATACCAATGGTAGCTTGGTAGCTGTTGTTGTAAGCAAATTCCACTAAAGGAAGGTGATCCTCCCAAGTCCCTCCAAAGTCAAGAACGCAAAGTCTCAAAAGATCCTCTGAAACTCTATTCACCCTTTCCGTCTGAGCATCAGTTTGGGGGTGATAGGCTGTGCTCAAATATAACTGTGTGCCTACAGCTTCTTGCAGACTCCGCCAAAACTCACTTGTGAAGATAGGGTCTCGGTCACTAACAATGCTGGAGGGTATCCCATGAAGTCGAACTATTTCCTTGAGATAAAGAGATGCTAGAGATGAGGCAGTCCTTCTACTTTTGATAGGTATAAAGTGGGCGCTCTTAGTAAGCCTATCCACTATTACCCAAATGCTAGTGTTGCCCCTTCTCGACCTAGGCAATCCATCAACGAAGTCCATTGAAATGCTATCCCACTTCCACTGTGGGACTTCTAAAGGATGAAGTAGTCCTCTAGGCTTCTTCTGTTCCACCTTGACCCATTGGCAGGTCATGCACTTAGAAACGAAATCTGCCACGTCTTGTTTCATGCCATTCCAAAAGAAAGTCCTCTTTATATCCTTATACATCTTATCACCGCCAGGGTGTATAGTCATCTCGGAATGATGTGCTTCCTCGAGAACCTTCTTTGTCAACCCCCTTGCTTGTGGGACGCATAATCTTCCATCTCGCCTCAGCCTGAGGTGACTAGAAGTCTCACCCCTAATAAGTCTATCAATCACGTCAACAAGCTGAGGGTCTTCACGTTGTGCAGCCCCTATTGAATCCAAGAGAGTAGGGCATACTTCGAGAGATGCTAACAAACCCGGCACAAAATCCGAGGAGGGCCTAAAGTTAAAACTGGCTATATACTCCAAGCTTTGCCTCTCTACGAAGAGCGGGCTTAAGTTCAGTTTCTTTCGGCTCAACGCGTCTGCTACTACGTTGCCTTTGCCGGGAGTATAGGAAATTTCAAAGTCATATGAGGCAAGGAACACCATCCATCTTTGCTGCCTCAAGTTAAGATCCTTCTGCAAGAAGAGATATTTCAACGATTTATGGTCAGTGTATAATTCAAACTTCTCACCTAGGAGATAATGGCGCCAAGACTTAAGCACAAAGACGATGGCGGCTAACTCAAGATCGTGGGTTGGGTAGTTCTTTTCACGAACCTTCAATTGTCTTCCACCATAAGCTACTACCCTTCCTTCTTGCATTAGAACAGCGCCTAGTCCCGTTCCACATGCATCCGTGTATACTGTGAACATTTTGCTTCCATCTGGCAAGGTCAGAACTGGGGCTGTTGTGAGAGCCCATTTTAATCGTTGGAAAGCAAACTAGCAGTCCAAATCCCAAGTGAACGCCAGATTCTTCTTCGTTAGCCTTGTGAGTGGGGCTGATATTTTCGCGAAATCCCTAATAAACTTTCGGTAAAAACCGGCTAGCCCAAGAAAGCTTCGAACTTCTGTTGCATTTCTTGGTGTCTTCCAATCTTGCAATGCCACCACTTTTGCGGGGTCCACGGCCAACCCTTCTTTGGACACTATATGCCCCAAAAATCTTACTTCTTTTCTCCAGAAGTGACACTTGGAGGACTTGGCCTTTAGTTGATGAGCTCGAAGAGTTTCCATGATTTCTTTGAGATGCTGAGCATGCTCTTCCTCACTCTTTGAGAAGATTAAGATATCGTCTACGAAGACAACCACGAATTTGTTGAGGAATTCTCTGAACACCCTGCTCATTAGGTCTACGAAATAAGCGGGAGCGTTTGTCAAGCCGAAAGGCATGACAAGCCACTCGAAGAAACCGTCTGGGGTTCTGAACGCCATTTTATCAATAATATCTTCAGCCACTCTTAGCTGATGGAACCCAGTTGCTAGATCAAGTTGGGAGAAGACCGTTGCACCTACAAGCTGATCAAACAAATCATCGATTCGGGGAAGAGGGTGCCTATTTTTCTTGGTCAATTTATTTAACTCCCTATAGTCGACGCAAAGGTGAAGCGAACCGTCTGCTTTGGTTGTGAACACCACTGTAGCACCCCATTCCGAAATGCTCCTTCTAATGAACCCTTTTTCGAGAAGTTCTTTAACCTGCTTACTGAGCTCCTTTCTCTCCCTTGGAGCCATGTGTCTAACAGGTAAAGCTACAGGCTTTGCGTTATCCATAAGATATATGCGGAAGTCTGTTTCCCGCCTCAGAGGTAAGCCATTCACCTCCTCAAAGACATCCGGATATTCCCGGACTACTCTTACTGATTGCAAATTCTCATCAGAAGCATCAAGCGACTCTAGATAACTTAGCATAACAGCATTCAAAGGATTACAAGAAATTTCTAGAGTGTTACCAAGCCGAGTCATGAGCCTAACTACTCTTTTCTCACAATCAAGGATGGCACTATTACTGGATAACCAGTCCATGCCTAAGATCAAACCATATCCCGAGAAGCCTAAGACAAAGGCATCACAACTAAACTCAAACAAACCATAGACAAATAAGCGGAGCCCCCAATTGGATTTGAAACTACTAAGGGATCTTCTACCATACTAGCGTCTAGATGCAGAGATTCTACTAAGGCAGAAGAAATAAAAGAGTGTGATACGCCAGAGTCAAAAATTGTACGAACCGGATGATCATAAAGATAGACTACACTTTGTGCAGAAATATTACTACCTCGTTCTTGCTGAGGTGCCACTAGCGCATGAACCTGACCCCCTGAAGTGGATCCAGCTTTCTGTCCCTGCCCTTTCTTCTTTGGGAAGTCCTTAGCTTGGTGCCCAGTTTCTCCACAATGGAAACAACCACCCATCTTCGCCTTTCTTTTCCGGCAGTCTTTTGATATATGGCCCACAATGCGGCAGAAATTTCACCTTCTCTTCTCACGGGGCTTATTGTTCTTTCCTCCTTTCTTGAAGTCGGTTTTCTTTACTTGTAGACCCTCTTTCTTCTCTTCCCCCTTAGTTTCTTTCTTTCCGTGATCTTCCTCGTGTAGCAATGCCATGTCCACCAAGCTTTCGTAAGTCGCTCCCGTGGATACATGGGTCATGGCAAGGCTGTGTAGAGACTCATTCAAACCCTTGACGAAGCGAAGTGCCTTCTTGTTTTGGGTGTTTACTAAGTCTAGCCCAAATCTGGCTAGCTGATTAAACTGATTAACATATTCCCTGATCGTCATGCTTCCCCGTTTCAGAGTTAGGAACTTCTCCATTTGCAGGCTTCTTTCTGCTTGGGAGAGGAATTTCATCTCAAACCTCGTCCTGAAATCCTCCCATGTTTCCACCGCCCGCTGAGCATTGGTAACTACCCACCAGTAGGAAGCCTCATCCTTAAGAAACCATACTGCTAGTTGTATCTTTTGCCTGTCATCCACTCCAAAGATGACAAACAGGTCCTCAGTCTCCTTTAGCCAGTTTCTTGCTCCTACAAAGGATTCTGTCCCATAAAAGTCTTTTCCACCCATTGCCTTGAAGTCTCTACATGTTTTTGCGAAGGCATTTCCACGAGGAGGTGGAGGAGGAGGAGGAACCGCGGCCACTGGGGGAGGGATGTCTGCTGGGCCCGCGCCATTGGCCCTTGCTTCTAAGTACCTCCTAAACCAGCCAGGAATCGACACTCCTTTCGGAAGGTTAAGGTCTCCAGACATGCTGAAACATAAAGGAAAGATTCAAAACGAAGGATAGAGAGAGATAAATAGGGCACATGGCTTTGGGGGAATTTTGTATTTTATAGATATAACACTTTTTCTTGAAAAATGCTTCTTTAAACTTTCTTTTTTGAAAACAAATTTCAAAAACTTTTGTCTTGCCTGGTAAACCTAGGCTCTGATACCAAGTGAAACACCCCACCTCCGTTAAGGTCACTCACAAAGGGAATGCCTTAATTTTGGTGGAGGTTTATAAGTAAAAGCCATAGATAAACTCAAGACAGATATAAATACACATATTTTAAACAACGGAAACCAAACATACTTTTTATTTCATCAATACGTGTTCAAAACATAACATTCCATAATTGTCTCAAAATACTTCCATCATTACAACCTCAAAACTGTCTTGATTATTAAAGAAGCAAAAACATAAATAAATTGACAAAAATCCCAAAAGTAATATCCAAAGCCATAGTTCGAGAAAAAGAGACCCAAATCATACATCTATGTTCTTGGAGCTTGTACAGAGCCTGACTGAGTTGAGTTGTTTCCTCCCTGTGGACCGGGGGGGACCGAAAGAAAAGAAGACGAAAAGAAAATAGGGTCAGACATAAAGCCTGAGTAAATCTAGTAACTCTTCAGTATGTGAATAAGAAAAGGGCGTGATAGATATATACTGAAAATAGGATGGTGTCACAAGCTAAGGAAGTGTCGAATGTACTATCGCACCCATACTATATCTCTACATCTACTTAAGTTTATTCTAACTAGCACCCCATAGTGAGGGTGAAGTGATCCCCATTTTCGAAAGATCGGCTCCTATTCACGTTAATATGTGTCATACGGCCCCCAAGAATTGTAGATACCTATGCTGGTCGCACCATGGGGTGTATCAAGACCCAGGTGGCGGCCCCGACAAAAATTCTAGAAGGCATAGGTTATACTATTGGTGTCCCCAGTGCCCTGGTTGTCTGCTCCGAAGTGTGTGCACGCCCGCACCCCGTTAGACCTGCACTATGCACCCACCGCCGTCGTTTTGACCGCTTACAATCAACCCAATAATCGTGCCCCACCCTGCCTAGTTTCAGGGTACTGTTGATATCTAACTTGGGTTACTGCTGAAACGGGTCCCACGTTACTAGGATTTTCTAGTCAAACATGTTAAGTGGTTAAGTGTCTGTATTTACCTAACCCCACCCATCGACTCTTGTTAACATGTTGAATTTGGTTAAGTGTTATAGTTGACTTAACCCTACCATCTGTCCTTAGCCTCTTAGGAGCACCTGACCACTCACATTAGACAGGTATTGCTACGGTTACTGGATATGCCGGTCGGTTCCGGGCAGGTTTACACCGTAGCCTAGTCTAACCTCGGGTCATTATTGGGCTCAATGCTTAACCACCCACATTGGATAGGTATTGTTGTGGCTACTGGACAACCGGGCGGTTCCGAGCAGGTTTACATCACGACTCAATCCAACCTCGGGTTAAGCATGTCGTGTTTTCTAAATTTACATATTTTATTATTTCTCAGATATATATGTAAATGTCATATCTTTTATTTATGGGTATATTAATTCATACCGCTTTAAATGTCATTGTCATTGGCATGTGCCAAACATGCCAACATATATTTTCATGTTTTACACCCAACGTTATTACCCCCGTTTATACGTTCGCAATGTTATAACAAGTGTTGGGCTCGACACAATTCAGCCCAATCTTATAAGCGTAAGAAAAGGGGAAATCAAGAACATGTAATATTTTTCAACATATAAGGGTGTGTGGCGCATGAACTTGCAATTTAGCGATACTAACATAAATGATGGGTCATGTGAACTTGCATTCAAATCAAAATATAATTAAGTAGGTGACATATGAGATGCCATAGTTTAGCTAATACAGACTTGTGTTTAAACATGTTTAATTTGGCATAATGTCAAACACAAGACTAGCATGATGTATGTTCACCAAAATGTACAATTTTAACATCTAATCATATAGACTATGAACTTGCATAGTTTATGAAACACAGATCCAATTATACTTGCAAATAGACATAATCTTGCATAGTTTATGAAACATAGATCCAATTATACTTGCAAATAAACAAAATCTTGCATAGTTTATGAAACATAGATCTAATTATACTTGATGAAACATAGGTCCAATTATACTTGCAAATGAACTTGCATAGTTTATGAAACATAGATCTAATTATACTTGCAAATAAGCATAAGAACGATATCATTGGTTTTGGATCATGTAGGCATAAAAGGTCTATAACATGTTTACATAAATTCCAACTTAGACATAGTCCATGCCATCGCCATATACATAAAATGATCAAATTCTAATTTTTGCCACAAACTTGCAAGTACAATCGTTCAATAGGATTGCATCAATCAATTTTATGCCACAAACATCAATACATAAGTCATAATAGAACCATCACAATACATAGAATAATAACACAATTCTATTTTCATATACATCGAATCACATCACAGTTTTTATTCATATTCTGAAAGGTTACTGTACTTACAACGAATGCAGAATCTTGAATTCTGGATTCTGAATTCTGAAACCGAGATGCGCTCCTTTGGGTAGACTAACGTTGCATTGATTTATTTTGATTAAACTTTTATCTTCTTCTTAGTTTGATTCGTCTCTAAGCTTTAGTGTTGGCTTGTCTCTAGGTTTTCTAATTGGCGGCCATTCCTAGTTCCTTTCCAGCAGCATGACGGCTATTGTATTCTATTATTTGTGTGAGTTTAGGGTTAGGTTTGAGTTGTATTTATAGGATTTCAATCTAATTAGAGCCGTCGATGAAGCTAGAGTGAATCCAGACCATCCATCTCAAGAGAAGCCAATCAGAAAGTGACATGTAAGCCCTAGTGACTCAGCCAAGCCTCAGAATTCGACCAGACCATGATCAGGCCAGCCAAGACCTGACCAGCATGACATTCTGACCTCGGCGCACTTGGCAGGTGCGCCAGGCCAAAAATGTACTGGCGCACTTCCCAAGTGCGCCAGTTCGTTTCTGTTATGGCGCACTTCCCAAGTGCGCCAGTGCATTCTGACCCGTTTTCTGGTTTTTCTGCCCAACTTCGTTTGTCCATATCTTCTTCATACGATATCCGTTTTACGCAAACTTGGACTCTATCTCAAGAAGAATTTCGAGACGAACGCAATTGCATAACCCATTTCCCTTGATTTCATCATTTATAATTAATTATACTTTAATTTGTGAAGCTCAACGTTATAGAATTCACGGGGTGTTACATGAGCTTTTGTAGAGATTTGAACTTGAATTCATCCAAATCGCTTGTCCCATTTATTACGATCATGCCACCGCCCGATTGTAGCTAGCTACCAGTGACTATCCCTAACCGTTTAGAGAAAGTAACTTTAAGAGCGGGCGACTCTGTGAGAGTGAGCAACTTCCCAAGTCGCAAACATCTTTAGGTTAGCGATCCTTAATTGGCGAAAAACGTCTAATTGAAATGGTAGCGGCAGATCGAGGAGCAATCGACTAGGGTTGTAATCTATTAATGGACATAGGGCGCATCGCGACCCCTGATATCTTTGAAATTTTGTCTAACTGATGGGGCGGTTATCTTCTTTGCTTTGTTTAATCAAACTTTTTTTGAAACAAGAATGAACGTGGCGACCCTTCCATTACGTGTGAACCTTTGTGTCGCGCCGTTCTTGGAATGGTCTTGCATGCGTGACTTCTTTGTAAGTTCAAACTATGTCGTGCGACTGACCCTGGCAGTGTTTGAGAGGGCCCCCTGATCGTTTTAGCATGTGCAACCTTTCCCAGCCATACTTAGCCTTTCGTAGTGTGTGGTCACCCCGTACCTTTCACAGATTTTTGAGTATGTTGTGAAGCATTTTGCATGACCAATCCTAATGGCGCTCGATCCATGATTCTAATGCAGAATTAACAAACCAATATATGTGTGGTTTTTAAGGGATAAACATTTTCCCCTCGAAGTTTGTAATTTTATTTTGCAAAAATTACTTGCTTCGAAATATCTGATCACAACATAGTTTGGTAAACTAAATCAGGTTTATCAAGGATCAGTCGTGCAAGACTTAGGGACGTTCTTAGGGAAAAGAAACAGTTGAAATTGTATATCCTCGTGGGCGAAAAATCTAAGTCATTCTCCTTATTTTGATCGGTCAAATCATAGGGAAGCGGGCAAGACAGCTGGTCTTTGATGGGCCATGCACAATCAAGTACTGTGCTGATGCGACAGGAAAGGTCTGGATGCATGACTCTTAATCTTCCTTGTCATTTTCTTACCCTTCATTTATTTTATTCTTATTTTCCCATATAAAAACACATCGATAGCAACTATTCCAGTTTCTAAAATCTTAACTTCTGCTTTAGCTTCATTATGACTGAATTCCCACATTAAGGATTTTTGTACTTTTTAATCTGTGAAGTGCGGGTTTGCCTTACTTGTGGTTATTCTTCTTCTGAATTGATAATGCATGCTCTTAGTCTAAAAAACTGCTTTTTGAAATCCTTTGTGATCATTAGATACGATTCATGCTATCGCTGATCCTTTTGCAATGAGAATAGTTAAAATTTTGGAATGGTTTCACTTCGATTTTGTACTTATTTTAGAGCTTCAATTCACAGCTTCTGCTGATTCTAATCTTTGTACATACAATATGCTTACTAGAACGTTCAGGACAAGTTATAATTCCCGATACCATGACCATGTGTTGATAACTTGTTCCCTGCTGCTAAAATACTTTAAGGCATGCTACCCTGATACCGTTACTATGATTTATACTTCTGGTTTGATTCCTGTGACCGCTCGAGTGTATTTTGGTGAAAGATTGTTCTTGCTTTGCTCATGAGTTGACTTTGAACGATTCTGATATGTGAGAACAAAACATGCTTGTTGTACACAATCTGAATTGAAGGAGTCGATTTTTCATATTTTCCTTTTGATTACTTCACTTATTTAACTTTGACTAACCCTTTAAACCCTGATTGCACAATTATTCACTATTCCATTTGGCAGGATGGATTCATCTCTAGAACGTCGTCAAATAGAAAGGTTCTTTGATTTAGATGTTCATATAGTTGATGTTCAATCGACGGGGCAGCCTTCTATGGATTCTCCTCTCAGTCCCTCTTATTCAGAACTTCAGACTATCATGAGCAGGCCACGTTATGATCCTGGACTGTGCAATCCCAAGCTTGCTAAGTGGCTTAAAGGCTGGAGCTTATAGGATTATAGGGTATATCTTCTAATGCGGATATATCTCCATTTGATCTTCAGACTTTTTCTTGCGACATGATTGCTGCGAAGTCCCAGATGCTGCCCGCTTTGAGCCTGCTATGTACCAATTCGGAAAGCAAATGGACTTGCTCAAGGACTATTCCGCGAAGCAAATGAGCGGCTAGCACTCTCTAGCTTGTGACCTTCAAAAGCTCCATAAGGACAATCTTGAGCGCATTTCTGCTTTAGAGGGTGAGAAGGTGAAGCTGATTCAGGCTCTGAGGCCCTGGGATAGCGTAGTCGCTTCTTTTGTCCCAGGAGGTGTCGAGTAGGTAGCTTCAAAGCATGCTGATGAAGCTATATCCTGCTCTGCTTCAGGTTTGAGGAAAGTCGGCAGGCCCCGGAAGAACAGAGGTTTGTAGCTTTCAATTCTTGCTTTTGATTGTTCCTTTTGCAGGCTATGTTTTAAGATTGGTTGTGTAAGCGGGTGCCGAACCCCGCATCTGACTTTCCGTTGGTCTGCTCTATGACTTGTGCACATTTTGTTGTTTTGGTGGTTTGGTGGATGACTTGTGATGACGCTTCTATGTTTTGTTTTGCTTGATGCAAGGTAGGCTTGTACTTATCCCATTGTGATCTTTCACCCTGTTTAATAGCATTTTTATTTGTATCTTTGTGTTTTCACTTCTGACGGTCGCGCATTAGTTTCGTATTTACGATGTGTAATTTTAGTGCTACCGGCTTGTTTTTCAGTTTTAAAGCGGCTTACTTTAATTTTATTGAATTAGAAGCGGTCAGCTTCTTAAAATTTAGTTTAGTTAGGTAATCTTGTGCAACCCCTTTCTCTTTTGAATTAACGCGCTCGAAGTGTGCGGACCCGGTGGCATAAGTCTTTCAAACTTAAATATATATTGTTGTTGATTAAGATGTACTCAAATCCGAATCTCGTTAGCTTGGTGGCCCAAACTCTTTGGAGACTGGTTTTGAGTACATGCCCCCATGGGAGGGCTTGGGTTCCAAATTTCAATCCAATTTTGGTCTTGTTTGATTTGGTTATCAAAAAGACCTAAATTTGATATCCCATTTCGGCTAGGATTTCTGTTACCCCCTTTCGGCTAGGATTTCTGCTTTGCGCTGATCCTTCCAGCATGTTTTGTCGGTCCTTCCGGCACTAGAGCTGGTGTTTCCAGCTAGTTTTTTTTAAATCTTTATGCTTCGTCCCAGGAGGTGGGAACTAGCTCTTCTTATCGGATTTGTGCCAGATTCGAAGAATTCGTGTCCAACACCTAACAAGGTGCCTCTTTTGGGATTGGCAAAAAGAAATTCTAAATCCATGGGACATGTTATGCTGCCTTTGATTTGATGCTTCATCTTGGGAGGTGGACACTAGCTCTTGTCGTCGAGGTTTTGCTTGACTTAAAGAATTTGCATCCTACACCTGAGAAGGTGCCTCTTTCATGGGATTTAGCAATCTTTTATCTGTTAGATATATTGAGTTGTTTCAACCTTCGTATAGCTGGATACCAATCCTTTTGCTGGGTGCTTGCAAAAAAAAGGCTGGCTTTTTTGTGATGAAAAGCAGAATTTTCTGGCTCAGTGCCCACTTTTTGCTCGTTTGCCTACACAAAGAAACCAATTTTAGCAGAAGTCTGTGAATTCATGATTCGTGCATGCAAATGGAGCTCCTTACTCATTTATTTTTTATGTACATATCTTTAAACGTGAATTTTGCAAATATCTACAACTTTTCCTTTTAATGAATTTGTACAATGCATTAAAGAAAATAACGACGGATGTGGTCGATGGTCCAAGCTCGTGGAATTTAGACTCTATCCGTTGTGGTCAACTTGAAAGTGCCATCCCAAAGTTTTTGGTTTATAATATAAGGCCCTTCCCAGTTTGGCCCAAAAACTCCGGTTCCAGTCATTACTTTTTTCAGCACGAGATCCCCGATCTCGAAAGTCCTGTGTCTGACTTTTGCATTAAAATGTCTAGCTACTCTTCTTTGATGTGTTGCCATTCTAAGTTTGGCTTCTTTTCTTTTTTCCTCTATTAGGTTGAGGGCCTCGAGTTGTAACCTCTCATTTCCCTCCTAGTTAAAGTGAGTCCTCATGTGAGTGGGGACTTCCAATTCCACAGGAATCATAACTTCAGATCCGTAAGCTAAGGAAAAGTGGGTGTGCCCAGTCATAGTTTTATGGATGGTATGGTATGCCCACAATGCTAGTGGAAGCTCATCTGCCCAACCACCATTAGATTTCTCTAACAGCTTTTAATAGTTGTCTTAATGATTTTGTTTACTGCTTCCACTTTCTCATTCGCTCGTGAATGGGCGACTGCTGAAAAGCTTTTCTGGATTTTATACTTGGCACAGAAATTTTGGAACTTTTCGCTCTTGAATTGGGTTCCATTGTCTGTGATTATCTTTTATGGCACCCCAAATTGGTGTATGATATTTTTCAATTCAAATTTAGTAACTTTCTTTGAGGTTATGGTTGCCAATGGTTCTGCATCAGCCCATTTTGTAAAACAATCAACAGCAACAATAGCATATTTGAAATCAGATCTTGCAGTGGGAAGTGCCCCTATAAGATCAATGCCCCAGATAGCGAATGGTCGTGGGCTGACCATGTGGGTTATGTTTGTGGATGACATCCTTGGGATCTTAGCAAATCTTTGACATCTGTCGCACTTCTTGGTGTAGGCCACAGAGTCTTTGTTTATATCCGGCTAAAAATAACCGTATTGCAGAATTTTCTTAGCCAAGGTTTGACCCCCAGCATGACCTCTGCATTCACCTTCATGTAATTCTGTCATGATTGCTTTCGATTCTCTTTTGGTGACACAATGAAGCAAGGGCGTAGAAAACCCTCATCTGTATAAACATCCATCCTGAATAAGATACATAGGAGCCTTTCGTAGGACCTTCTTTCTGTTCGTCATTTCTATTGGGAGCGCACCAGTCATGAGATATTCTTTGATTTGTGTCATCCATGAGTCTGGCTCAACAATCGCTTCCATGACTGAATCCATCTCAATCTTTTCCGTGCTGGGGCTAGAAAGGTTCTATTGGAACCAATCCCATGAGTTGTGAAGCTCTTGTGCTTTCATATTTCACCAGCGAATCTGCCTTGGTATTTTCTTCCCTTGTAATGTGGGATATGGTGTAATGTTCAAAAATTTCTAGTAGCTCCAATGTCTTAGTTAGATAAGTCGGCAGATTATCCATTTTGGCTTGGAACTCTCCTTTGATTTGACATACCACTAGTTGGGAATCACTGAAAATTTGAATGGTCTTTAGCTATAATTCTCTCGCTAGCCTTATCCCTGCAATGAGGGCATTGTATTCAGCTTCGTTATTTGTTGCCGGAAATTCTAGTCTTAGCGCGTAACAAATGGATCTTCCTTCAGGGGTTTCCAGGACCACTCCTGCCCCGGAGCGATAATCATTTGATGCTCCATGAACAAATAGTTTCCATTGGGTGTTGGTTTCAGTATTAGATTCCTCTTTTATTTCTCCCCGGTCGGTAAGTTCGGCGATAAAATCAGCAAGTGCTTGTCCATTGATTGCCTTTCAGGGGTGGTATGTAATATCATATTGATTAAGCTCAATATTCTATTTCAGTAATCTCCTGGAAGTCTCTGGTCGGGACAAGACTTATCTTAGAGGCTGATCCGTGAGAACCTTAATAGGGTGAGCCTAAAAGTAAGGCCGAAGCTTTTCTGAGGCAATAAGTAAACAATAGGTGAGTTTTTCAAGCTTTGGATAATTCAGTTCTGCCGCAGTCATCGTTTTACTGATGTAGTAAACTGGTTTCTGAACCTTCTAGTCATCCCTTACCAATGCCATACTTAGAGCATAGGTAGACACAACCAGATACACAAACAAATCCTCTTCGTTGTTAGGCTTTGACAACATCGGAGGTATTGCCATGTGTTGGATTAATTCTTCGAAAGCTTTCTGGCATTCAGGGATCCATTGTATCTCTTTCTTCCCTTTCCTAAGGGTATTGAAGAATGGAAGACATCTGTCCGTTGCCCTGGATATGAAGCGATTTATAGCCGCAATCTTTCCATTCAAACGCTAAAGCTCTTTCTTGGCTCCTGGGGTACGCATTTCTCTCAAGGCTGATATTTTAGCTGGATTGGCCTACATGCCCCGGGCGTTGACCATAAACCCTGATAACTTACCTGAACCGACCCCAAAAGAACACTTTAAAGGATTCAGCTTCATGCCATATTGGCATAGAATATTGAACATCTAAGCCAGATCTTCCAAGTGATCTTCTGCTCTTTTCGATTTTACCAACATATCATCGACATAGACCTCCATTGTCCTGCCAATATGTTTTTTAAACATAATATTTACCAATCGCTGGTAAGTTGCCCCGCCATTCTTTAGGCCAAATGGCATCACCTTGTAGCAATATATGCCAAGATTAGTAATGAAACTTGTGTCTTCTTGGTCCGGTCTGTACATCATAATTTGGTTGTAACCAGAATACACATCCATAAAAGACAATAACTCATGTCCAGCCGTAGAATCCACCATTTGATCTATTCTAGGAAAAGGGAAACTATCTTTCGAGAAAGCTTTGTTAAGGTCTGAATAGTCTACGCAGACCCGCCATTTACCATTTGCTTTCTTTACCAGTACAGGATTGGAAACCCATTTTGGATAAGTAGATTCTCTGATGAAATCGTTCTCCATCAACCTACCGACTTCCTCCTTTAAGGCGCGTGATCTCTCTAGACCCTGAGTCCTCCTTTTCTGCTTGACAGGAGGTATATGCGGATCAATGTTAATTTTATAGACTGCGATGTCTGGAGATATGCCGCACATGTCGGTATGGTTCCATGCGAACACATCTAAATTGGCCTTCAAAAAGACAACCAACTAACTTTTTAGTTCTAGGCTCAATTGAGAGCCAATATTCAGCACCCGGTTTGGGTCTTTTGGATTAACAGCAATAGGAATTGTGATCTCAGCCAGAGCCGCTCTTTCGTTCTCTACACTAGCCTTCCTAGGGCTGATCTCCTTTCGCGCTCTGCTGTGCTCGCCATTGCAGGGACCCTTCTTAAGTTGTTAAAAAGGGAGTTTGTGAATGCGGAGCATGGCCTCCACATCCTTTCCCAAATCTTTTCTCCTAGCCTAGCGCAGCTCTGTCACATACCAATCCCTTGCAGTGATCTGGTCGCCCTTAATTACACCAATTCCCCTTTCAGTTGGAAACTTCATGGTCAAGCACCATGGAGCTAAAGCGATCTTAAAGCCTGCGAGAGATGGTCTTACAAGAAATGCATTGTAGAACGAAAACTCATCTATCAGGCAAAGGCATGCACCATAGAGACCTTGCGTTCTCCATCTGCCAGTTCCATGAGCAGGTCTATTGTACCGATGGGTTGTGTGGGTTGTCCAGTAAACCCGTGGATTTTATTTGGATAGGCCCGTACTTCTGCCATAGAGAGATTCATCTTCTGTAACGTGTTGATGAAGATCACATTAACGGATGCCCCCGTATCAACTAGGACTCTTTTCACAACTGCAGGACCAAGACCGATTGTAATCACCATGGCATCAATAGTTGGTGCAACTAATCCGTCAGCGTCCCTATCTTTAAATACCACATCATCAGCTAAGGTTCTAGGCCTCTTTGTTGGTAACTCATTGTTTAAGATCATGCATCTTTCTTCTTTTGAAGCTCCTTTCAGCTCGTTAGAATACTGTTCCATGTCTTCCCAGCTTCTTCTAGCCGGATGAGGCCCTCCAAATATCGTATTGATTATTGGTCTCGAATCAACAAATGCTTGAGCTTTCTCCCCTGAATCAGATTGGCTAGCGGTGTTACCGTGTCCTTGTGTAGCTGGAGTGTATTGGGATTTTTCACATACTGTTGAAGTTGATTCTATCTGATGAGCTCCTCGATTAAACTCTTCAGGTGTTGACATTCATTAGTGTTGTGGCCTGGTTGGTTATGAAATCGGCAGAACTTGCCGGAGTTCGCTTGTTGCTCAGTAATCTTCTGAAGCTTCATTTGGGGAAAGATGTCTGAATCCTTAGTGGCGGAATAAATTATCTCTAGAGTTTCGTCTAAAAGAGTCAGTTCTGAAAGCTTGTAAAGTCGTGTTTTCTTATAAGCTTTGTTGTCCTTCTCATCACTCCCCCTCTTTTGCCCAGAGTCATTTTTCTGCTCCGTTCGGAACTCGTTACTTTTTCCTTCTTTGGCAGTGCTGTTTTCTGTGACCTTATGGATGGTCGGAGCGTCATCTTCCACTCTCATATACTCCTTAGTTTTTTTATAGAACTTCTTAAGAGTTTTGGGTTTTTTCATTTTGAGCCATTTTCCAAATTCCGATTTCTTATTAATAACACCTTTTAGAGCCGCCAGCAAATACCAGGGTTCTAGTTCTATGACTTCAGCCGTTGCGGCATGGAATCGTGTAAGGAAGGCTTTAATGGTTTCCCCAGGCTTCTGTTCCATCTCGTAGAGCAACATTACATCTCTTGCTTTGGTAGTTTGCAGGAGGAACTGGTCTTAAAACCTTCTTGCTAAGTCGACAAATTGATCAACACATTTAGGTGGGAGTCTAGTGAACCATAGCGAGGCTACACCTTCTAGGCATACGGGAAAGTATAAGCACTTTTTCACATTGGTCGCCCTAGCTCCATTCATGTGTTGGTCATACTTGAACAGGAACATATTCAAATCCCCAGTTCTACCATAAGGCGCTATTGTCGGGGGTGTGAATTTCTTGGGGAATTATGATTTTTGCTTGATGGACTCGTTCTGTAAATGGATTTTTACTGGATGAAAATTCCCACTCTTCCTCTTCATCCTTCCGGGTTGTTTTCTCTTTCATTATCCGCTGGATCATATCTGCAATGCGTGTCTCATCATTTTCTCACCCCCTAGACCGGCATCTAAGCTTTTGCTGGTGCGAATGCGATACGAGCTCCGACGCTTTTCATTCTTTTGGGAGGACTTGCGGTACTTTGCATCGCACACTTCTCTGCAGGCTGTGGAGATCTGATCTTAGAGTCCTAAACGTCGGCCTCCCCCTTATTTTCCACTAAGAAGTGGGATCGATTATGGTCCGAGGCTGAAGAGTCCTTATTCTCGTCAGCATTGTTCACAGCATTTGGTGGTGGAAGATTGGCTCGAGTATTAATCAAGGCATCAATTCTTTCCATCATCATTTTGGTCGTGGCATCCATTTTTTCATTCAAACCGGTCAAGCCACATTCACTTCATCACCTGTTATAGATGGCCTGGAGGATTCTTCAACTTCTTGATTCAAAGTTTGCGACGTGGCTTCATCACCGCGAACATCTCCAACGGCTGTGGTAGTTTTACTGAATTTGTTATTTTTCCTTGAACCGGCCATGGCTTTGAGGAAAGAGGGCAGTTCAGGATTTTCAAGGTAAGCTGCTGAATCTAGAGGGAAATGCGAAGTATGGATATGAGAATCGGCCCCACGGTGGGCGCCAAAATGTTTTCACCAAAAATGGTTCAAACACCAAAGGTACGATGAATGAACTTCACCAATATTGTTAGAAGATAAGTGGAGCCGCACTCAACAACAATTGAAAGTAAAAATGCAAAGGAAACAAAATGGAGACGAGGTTTTATAGTGGTTCAGCCTTGTGTTAGGCCTACATCCACTGTGAATAGAGTTTGCACTATCATGATGATGATTACAAGACATATCAGCTTCTGCTCTTTATACATCTTTTCATTCACTAAATATAGTTTCAATTTACATACAAATTAACAAATTCGGCCTAGATTCATGAGATTCGATGAAGAAATGGAAGGATTGGTGAAGAAGAAGGATGGATAGGCGACGGAGGAGGAGGATGTCTTGGAACTTTCATACCTATCAGATTTTGACGGATACCATTGCTGAATGGATGGAGAATTTTCGGATGATGATGGACATAGCTGAAAAAGATTTAAGGATTGGCTAAGGATGGAATTTAGCAGCGCTTCGTGGTCGCCGGAGATCCGCACTCTCTTGGTGGAGGGTGTGTCCTATTTATAGGTGAGCATCTATAGAGATTTGAACTTGAATTCATCTGAGTTGCTTGTCCCATTTATTACGATCATGCCACCACCCGATTGTAGCCAACTGTCAGTGACTGTCCCTAACCGTTTAGAGAAAGTAGCTTTAAGAGCTGGCGACTCTGTGAGAGTGAGCAACTTCCCAAGTTGCGAACATCTTTAGGTTAGCGATCCTTAATTAGTGGAAAACATCTGAATGAAATAGTAGCGGCAGATCGAGGAGCAAACGACTAGGGCTGTAATCTATAAATGGACATAGGGCGCATGCGTGACCCTTGGTATCTTTGAACTTTTGTCTAACTGATGGGGCGGTTATCTTCTTTGCTTTGTTTAATCAAATTTTTTTGATACAAGAATGAACGAGGCGACCCTTCCATTACGTGTGAACCTTTGTGTCGCGTCGTTCTCGGAATGGTCTTGAATGCGCGACTTCTTTGTAAGTTCAAACTATGTCGTGCGACTGAACCTGGCTGTATTGGAGCAGTCCCCCTGATCGTTTTAGCATGTGCAACCTTTCCCAGCTATATTTAACCCTTCATAGTGTGTGGTCGCCCCCGACCTTTCACAGATCGTTTGGGTATATTGTGAAGCATTTTGCATGACCGATCCTAATAGCGCCCGGTCCATGATTCTAATGCAGGATTAATAAACCAATACATGTGTGGTTTTAAAGGGATAAACATACATATTTTTCTAAATTTTTATGATGCATAATTTCGCTAATTATCACTAATCACCCCTAATTAGTCGTAATTAGTGAATAAAAGTGTAAATCACTCACCTTAGCCACAAATAAGTTTCAGATCTGAAACTCTAACTGATTTAAAACAGTTCCCAATGTATTCCAATAGCTCTATCTCGATTTCTATGCTAATCCGCCTTAATTTGTTGTTGATTTGGCTAGTATGTGATTAGGGATGAATTTAGAAGGTAGAGGCCATTACTATGGTTAGAGGAATGTTTGTGGCGGCTCGAAAACTAAAATGAAATGTTTTCTCAAACCCTTTCAGCCCTCCCATAAACCTAATCCCAAAATAGGTTATGGGCCTAACCACTAATCACCTAATTATGCCCGGTTAGGCTGTTTTTTCATCTTCCAAACCTTATTTCAGCCATATCTCCCAAACGATAAGTCCGTTTGGTTAATGTGGTCACTCTACCGAAAGGTAAACCATCATCTAAATCCATTGGAAGTGGTTTCAGGTCAAAACTCCTTACCAGTCAAAAGTTATAGGATAAACAAGATTCGCTAGGGGCAAAACGATCATTTAAAAATCGGCAAAAATCGTGAACATGGGAAATGACTCTGATAGTCGTTCCCCAAAGTTACACGACTATACGACTTTGTATGAGAATAAAATAAATATTCTATGATCCTCTGATACGTAGAATGCGGGTCGTTACACTCTCCCCCCTTAAGAAATTTCGCCCCCGAAATTCGTTAATCAAAACATAAAAAGGTGGCCCGCATGCCTATCAACCATTTATAAACAATCAAACATACATAACAAGCCTATCCTAGCATGCGGTTTACTAACAAGGGAGTACTATATCGATATTAAAACCGTATCAGGTAAAGAGCTCTGGATATGACTTCCTTATGTTCTTCTCGATTTCCCAAGTACAGTCATTCTCATTATCACACCACTTCATATACAGTTCTACTAACTTAGCTGCCGCTCTAATTGACTTAACGGGTATAAACCTTGCACTTTTGGTCAATCGATCCACATTCACCCAAATACTATCATGGTTGGATCTAGTCCTTGGTAAACCATCGATAAAGTCCATTGAGACTTGTTCCCATTTCCATTTGGGAATTTCCAACGGTTGTAACAAACCACTAGGATTCTTTTACTCAGCTTTAACTAACTGGCAATTCATGCCCTTGGAGATAAACTCCCAACGTCCCTTTTCATCCCTTTCCAGTGGTGGGTCTCCTTCATGTCTCAATACATTTTATTACCACTGGGATATATAGTCAGTTTCGAGTGATGACATTCTCTAAGCACTTTTTCTCTCAATCCATTAACATTGGGTATACTTGTCTCCCATTCTTTCGAAGCCATCTGTCTCAATCAAGTCCATACTTGTTCATTTTCTCACCATCAATATCCATATCTTCCTTGGAGATTATTTCTATTAGGTTAGGATCATCCCTCTGACTGGAACCAATCCGCTCAATTAAAGTCGGTCTAATTATAAACTTGCTAACATCTCTAGACCCAATCCATACTTAGGTCTGAAATCATATCCCGCAATATACTCCATTTGCTTCCATTCAAGGAACAAAGCATCTAAACTGGCATGTCTCTTACTCAATCCATCAGCTATCGCACTTAGTCCGGTAGCAAAGGTATCTGTGTATACGGCCATCTCTTTATTTTCCATCGCCAGAATCCTATAGGTGATAGTCTACTCAAGAGAAGAAAAATAGGAACAACCATATCAACCATCAAACAAGTCCTATCTATCACCTGCTAAAGCCAATAATACGTCGATACTCATATGACTGGTCCAACCAATATAGGGGCGCATGGAAGCCCCGGCTCCAAACGGACTACCGCACGTCCAACGTACATTTATCCTCCAAGGATAACTAGATCCATCCAATGGATCCAAGGTAAATGGGCGTCCCCAGATACCCCTGCTTCGATTCTGCCTAGAACACTCCAAACTATCGACGATTCCTTGGCACCCCATCAGAAGAGCTATCCACAACTCCATCTTCAACTTGAGTCCAACCCAAGTCAATCCATTATCTTGCAGCCTTCTCGAGTCCCACTCGAGTCATCTCTTAGCCCTATCAAGTCCAACTCGGGGCAGTCCACATCATCGAACAGTCTTATCATGTCTCGGCTGCCCATCACTCCTCGAGTAAACCAAAACATCATTCAACGGAAATCACAACAACTACTTATATCTCACACAAACCATCCAAGTAAAACTCGACATTCCCCAAGCACAAGTTCCAACGGCCTAAACCAATATCAGACAAGCACTAAAGGAACATCTCCTCCAAATCCAGACAATCTACGTGAGATGATATGAACAAAAAAGCCGAACGCTCGAGCACTCATAACTAAGTCTGGCTATCCTCGCCAATCCTGCTTCGAAACTATCGTTGATCGCACGACGGCCCAAGCCATATGTCAAGGGTAAATAGCAAACCCAGCTCTAGCCAGACTACTGCACGTCCAACGTACATTTGCCTCACAGAGACTACTAGAGCTTACGACAATGATAATCTCTCTAAAACTCTAATCCGCATCGTCGGCGACTATCCACGAACTCAGACCCAGTCTCGAGTATCCATTACCCACAAACTCAAATCCAAAATGAGTCTTCTTCCTACTCGTTGCATCTCCAAGATTAACGAACAACCATTGTTTAGGAGTTCAAGTCCAACTTGAATCGTCCTAACCATCGTTGTATCCCCATTGAATTTACTCCGAGTTATTACCATTCTAGAACCAAAGGGAACATCAACATAAACTCCTAAACAATCCATAGAAATCACTCATTTACTACGGAATACCACAACGCTCATGCTATTCACCACAGCGTTTAAAAATGCTTCCAAAGGCCCTTCCTTCATGAGTCATGGCCGACCCGAATCTCTTTGTTTCCCTAGTTCCAGTTATTATTTCCATCACTAGGTAGGTACCAAATACCACCCTATACCCTTGGAGCCAATCGACTCCCAAAATAATGCCAAACCCAGTAAATCCCAAAATAAAGCAATTACAAGCAAACATAAATCCATGACTTGATAAGACCACATTACAACAAATTTTACTAAGGCTAGTCGAACCACCAATCAGGTTTGTCACAACTAAAGGTCTATCGACTATCTCGGGTTCCAATCCCAACCTATCTACCAGGTTAGTAGATATGACGAAAAAGGAAGCCCTGGTATCAAACAACACTCAAACTGGAACATCATAAATAGAAAGCATACCTTAAATAACGACACCTTTTCCCTTCTACGTCGCAGTTGGGGCATTCGACGAAGAAGGAACAACGTTGATAATACATTCTTTCACGATCTTCTTCTCTTTAGGGGTTGTAGACATTTATCCTTGTGATGTCCCTCTTGGCCGCAATTGAAGCACTTCCTTTCCCCAGGCTTTTCCTGACAATCTCTGGCATAGTGGCCCTTCTTGCCACAACTTAAGCACTTACCATCTTACTTATTCTTCTTATTCTGGCCATCCTAGGGTTGGTTTTGTTTCCTCTTATTCTGGGACTTTTCCTTGCCTCCATCGCTTGCTTGCGGTTTCGGCTCCCCTGCAGATGCAATAGAAACCTCGGTCTTTGACTTAGGGTAAAGGCTCTCAGATCTCAATGCTTTCACCACAATGGATTCGAAAGTCTCATCAATGTGCTTTATAAGTCTTTCCCCCAAGTACTTATCTAAGCCAGTTATGAACCTCTCGTTTTTCTTCTTGGTAGTATCAATAAGAGACAATCCATATTTCGATAAGGTATCGAGCTCAGCAATATATTCCGAGACTGCCTTACCATTCTTCTTAAGCTCCAAAAACTTCCTAAACAATTCTGATTTCTAAGCAGCTGGGATAAACTTTTCACTGAAGAGAGTCTTAAACTGGTTCCAAGTAACTTGATCCTCAGGAGTAGCTGCTTTAATAGCATTTCACCAATTCATAGTCCGTCTTTGAAGTTTACGCGATGCTAGCTTTCTCTTCATTGCATCCTCGATTCCCAAATCCTCGAAGATGCACTCACAACTATCAAGCCAATCTTGAACATCCGTATCCGATTTCGTTCCATGAAACGGTTTCCCACAAAGACTAGTATAATCCTTGTTAAGCTTGGCGAAATCGACTCTAGGCGCTTGCATTGCTGCACCACCACCGTTAGCAGTATTAAGAACTGCTCTCCGGGCATCCCTAAGCATCTCTCACATGAAGGTAGTAAACATCGTCCTTATATTAGGGACATTCCATTGTCAGCCCCTAAAACCGTACTCCTCATATATCGACTCATCGTTCAATCTGCAAAGAGAAAACGATTAACCATCTCCTTTATGGTGCCAGTGCAGTGCGACTTCACCCTTAGATATACTAATAGTATATATATACTGCTTTTGAAATCCAAAATATCACAAATATGCTCTCTCGTATACGTATACTATCTCTCCCTGATGTCTTCTCCTAGGTTAACTATGCAACCTAGGCTCTAATACCAATTGTGAAGGCCCGCCTCAAACCAGCCGACATTTCCCCGGAATGCACTGTGCCATTGCCCGACTAGCACGAGACGGTCGTCAAGAAAAAGGGTTTTGAAATGATGAATCATCAAGAACCTATACTATATCTCACAGCGCATTGAATAAAATATAATAATAATAAAACTTGACATAAAACAGGCGAGACAGTGCATAAGCTGAAAACTAAACCATCATAACAATGGAATCCAAAATACAGCTTATGATCCAAAGCATTATTACAACTTCAAAATACTGTCTCTAAAGCAAAATAGGAAAGGTATACTACTAATACCCAAAATAGTGACCGACAACAACATAGGGAGAACATATGTAAATAGAACGTAGAAGCCTCCTGCTTCCCTCTGGACAACTACTCGTGCATAACCACCTAACCTCTCTATAGTCTGCTCATTTGGGAGCACCCAGAGTAATAAGAAGAGACACAAAACTCTGGGTCAGACAAAAGTCTGGTATGAGCGATAGCAGCAAAACAAAACAATAACAGATATAAATAATCATAACTGAACCTGGACCTGTGACCAAAGAATTAGCGCAACAAGATGTACAATACTCTAAGGTAACACTAACGTAAAGTGTAAAGTGGAAGTGCACATGTCATGGTGATATCAAACATAGCAATCATCCTCACATCTCTCACTCAGTGTGTAAAGCATACGATATCCACCACTTCAATCACCCAATCCCTTGCTACGATCACTTTGCCCTTGGGAGTCATAATGACCACATTGCACTTATCCATAGCCCATAATCTGTCCCTCTATGGTGAACCAAAATTATGGATATCGATAACCCCTTTGCACACGTCCCGTAGCAAAGCCCAACTCTAAAAGTTAACTCGTTGGTTCCTAATTGGATCCTGAGTAATAACTTCTCACTTGTACCTCCTTTGCATCTCGGGTTTTGGTTGAATTGGATTTGATCTTCAGAAGAGTTCACAATTGTCGTCGCGTGGTAGAACTTCAAATCCGGTCCAGTTTGGAGTCATCATCTTGGATGAAGTGGAAAAGTATAGGAAAGCTCGGACTCCCGCTCTCGGAATCCTGTTCTCGAAATCCCGCTCTCGGATTCCCTCTCTCGGATTCCTGCTCTCAGATTCCCGCTCTCGGAATCCCACTCTCGGATTCCCGCTCTAGAATCCCTCTCTCGGAATACCACTCTTGGATTCCCACTCTAGGAATCCCGCTCTCCGAATCCTACTCTCGGATTCCCGCTCTCGGAATCCCGCTCTAGGAACGTGACCACTCCCTCCCCCCGGTTCGTGACTCCATCCCCGGCTCGTGACACCCTTCCACGGTTCGTGAGTCCTTGTACTAGAGCGTTCATGACCATCATCTTGGAGCGGTTCATGAGACATACCCCCTTCAGGAATTGAAGTTCTCCTGGGCAGTTCGTCAGGCATACCCCCTTTAGGAACCGTTTTTCTACAGTTTTTCCATCAAGTTAATTTCGCCAAATGATCGCGTTTTCAACCATTCTAATCTTACTATGATGTCACCAAACATACCAAATAATAGTTATAACATGTAGAATCAACCAAAAACACCAAATTATCAATAGCATGAAATATTTTAGATCAAACATACCCAAAAAGCATGATTTTCCCCTTAATCCCCTTAAGCATATTTTAACTATAAGATTAGCAAGCTTAATCCAAATTAACCCAAATTTTCACCAGTGACATAAAATAATATTTTAGAATTTCTACATATTTTTCTAGATTTTTATGATGCATAATTTCGCTAATTATCACTAATCACCCCTAATTAGCCGTAATTAGTGAATAAAAGTGCAAATCACTCACCTTAACCACAAATAAATTTTAGATCTGAAATTCTGACTGATTTGGCATAGTTTCCAATGTATTCTAGTAGCTCTATCTCGATTTCTATGCTAATCCGCCATAATTTGATGTTGATTTGGCTAATATGTGATTAGGGAAGAATTTAGAAGGTAGAGGCCATTACTAGGGTTAGAGGAATGTTTGTGGTGGCAAGAAAACTGAAATGAAATGTTTTCTCAAACCCTTTCAGCCCTCCCATAGCCCTAATCCCGAGATAGGTTATGGGCCTAACCACTAATCACCTAATTAAGCTATTTTTCATCTTCCAAACCTTATTTCAGCCATATCTCCTAAACTGTAAGTCCGTTTGGTTAATGTGGCCACTCTATGGAAAGGTAAACCATCATCCGAATTCAACATAAGTGGTTTCAAGTCAAAACTCCTTACCAATCAAAAGTTATAAACTAAACAAGAATCGCCAGGGGCAAAATGGTCATTTAAAAATCAGCAAAAATCGTGAACATGGGAAATGACCCCAATAGTCGTTCCCCAAAGTTACACGACTATACGACTTCGTATGAGAATAAAATAAATATTCTACAATCCTCCGATACGTAGAATGTGGGTCGTTACATGTGCTCTCTCAGTGCTTTTCCTCCGTTCCACTCTTTTGTTGTTGAATTCCTAAGACGGTAAGTAATAGCTCCCATGACACTTCATCTGATAGCATACTTGTATAACTTGTATATTTCATACATGGAAGTTTCAGGCATTGATCCTACCTTTGAGGACATAATCTTTTTCTATCACTTCAAGCATCGAAAGGTCGAGGCTCCTTCTTTTCTCTACTTTAAATCTGTTCCCAAAAGGAAAATCATCATCGACGGTTTTTGCAATGTGGGCAATATAAGACTAACCGGGATGGATGCATCAGGAGGTGGCTTCAATCTAGTAAGTTTCAGACCTTAACTTTCACGCTTCAACTTTACTTACAAATTCACTGACATTTCTTCCTTATTTTCAATTTCCAATCCAAATAAACTGCAAGGCCAAGTGTATCAAGAATATCTGAACACTTTACTGAATGCTGAATCAGCTTTATTAAGCGTCAAAAGTTGTTTAGCAGACGAATATCTTCATCGGTATCACTTTCTCGGTCCGTAGCGAAGTACAGGACTTGGTCGAGGATGTGTTCCTGCATACATGCCCCTAACTCAAATTCCTTCGGCATCAGCAAGTAGTGGAAGCGTGCCCCCAATCGGGGGGTAGACAGTTATCTCATCTGAGGCTGGGGAGGACATGAAAAAAAATGATCTCGCAAGTTCCACTCGAAGACCTCATGAAGAGGAGAAAGAGAAAATTCTTGAAAAGGAGCCCAGTGAAATCCCCAAAAGTCCTCTTGTAAAAGTATTCACCGAGGAACTTTTGGAAAGGTCGACCGACAAGGATCTTAGGGGTATTTTTCCAAAAATGCATCTACTTTTGAGGGGCAACCCTCTCCCAAGACCCCACCTCCTACTAAGTAACCAGCTCACAATTCCCGCTAAGAGGAAACAATGTCTTTATTAAAAGGCTATGGGGATCTTCTTCTTCTAGATAAAATATATTCTTCTCAAGGCATCGGCTCAGGTTTTTTTCTTTCTAACCTCTGAGGAAGAAGTCACACCTATCAAGACCGGAAGACGACGCTTACTAGCTAAACTATGGGCTCTGGTCCGTCAGGGGAGTCACTTAGGACACACAACACAAATACTGCATGTTATAGCACTTGTGTGCTATCCTATTTCCTGATTTTAATACTGGTTTGTGTTAATTTGCAAGGACAATGTCTTACCAAAGCTACCCCGAAAGATCCGTGACAGTCTCCCAAGGTCTTATTCCAACGCCGAACATGAACATAGGGTTGACTGTGAGAAAGATGACAGAAGGCGTTATAAATCAAAATACAACTAATCCTCACGCTCCTGCTGTCCAACTCGCTCAGATTATGAAAAGTAAAAAAGTTACCAAAGTCACCATGAAGGGGATAAGCAGGTTCCCAGAGCTCCAGTTCATCCAAAGGAGTCATACTCTCAGGAAAGACCTTCCAAGAAACACTCCAACTCTTAGGAGAAATCTAAAGACAAGGACAACGCATCTAAATCCAAAGATAAGGGCAGTGCACCCATCACTCCAGTAAAGCATTAGTCTATCGATATTTACACAACCAAGCATGTAGTTGTCGACGCTTTAATCGCTGAGAGGATAAAAGTTTTGAAGGAGCAGTTCTGTAAATATCAATTTGGGAATATGCATTTCGTGCCCAATCTTGAACCGGTCCCTACTAACTGGTCTGGTAACATCAAGGCCCAAATAGACTTTGTGGATCGATAATACCAAGAAACCTGCAAGTACGCGTGGAAGCTATCAAAAATTATAACGGAACTTCAGTTGGATTTAGACAACCAGAAGCTAATGTTTGAGCATGTCATGTCTGCCAGGAAGGCTACTGAGAAGGAGCGTGAGGACGCCCAGGGTAAGATTTCAATTGTAGAGCGTGACATTGATAAATACAAGAAACTGCATGGCGAGTTACAACAACACTTTCATAACAAATTTGACACCAGCAACAAAGAACGTACCGCTCTTAAGAGACAATCCAAATGCATCATGGCTGAGAATGCTGAATTAGAACTATCACGCACTCGCTTTGAGAAGGAGAAGTCTGAACTTGATAAGTAGGTTGCCAACCTAAAATCCAAGTTGGCTGAGGCTGAGGAGAGGGCAAGAACAACTGAGGAGAATGCCAACATCGCTCTTGAGTCTGCTACTGATTCTAAGGCACAGCTCACCGAAGCCTAAGAAGAGATGGAGGGTTTTGGACATCTCTTAATATCTTTCTTCGCGTAAGTTCTTCAAACCCGGGACATATCATGGGTACAAGATCTCCCCACAACATTAGTCGATGCAGACGAAGAGAAGCGCAGGCTAAAGGTCGAAATTATGGATGAAGAGGGGCTGATGAGGACATTTCTGAAGGGTGGTTATCCCGAGTGTCTAGCAGAAGGGAGAAGGTTGTTAAAGGAAGCTATGGAAACGGCTAAGCACCAAGTAAAGGGTAATATGCTATTGAATGTGGCTCTAGTTCCTCCTCTGTAGTGCCCGAGGATGGGGAGACAGAGAAATATGACCCTGAACGTCCATGACTTACCATGCACATACTTCTTTCTCCTATCATTGAAGCTACTTCTCCTGCCACTCCTGGAGATTTGTAAACCAAAGGTATATCTACATTCTCTCCATGGTTTTCTAAAGCTATTTGGGGATGTCATCGTGCTATGAAGCTTCCGATCGAGAGGACCATTTTTTTTTTTGAGCTAACAGTCATTAATCTCCTTACTTTAGGTATAAAACCTGCTGACGTTACCGCGGATCCGAAGGATAAAGCTACCGACAAGTCTACACCACCTACCGGCGATAATGCTCCAAAGGACGATGATATGATTGCAACTTTAAAGGATTTCAATGGAAAATAGGGCGAAGGGGATGGTGATGTTGCGTGCACTGGAGTGTCTGGTGAAACAGAGGAGCTGACCTTTGCAGAATTGAAACAAGGAATGAAAGAATGCTCGTGAAGGTTAAAGTTGAACCCTCGAAATTTCCTATCTTGGTTAAACCTATCCAAATGAAACTTCCTCCTAGTGCTAAGGTTTATACCAAGCCCTCCCGATCATTCTCAATGGATACAACTTCCCAGTCCATCGCCGATCTGGAGGATCCTTCGTTTGGGAAATCTAAGAGGAAGAAGAGTACTCTTATTGAGACTGAGAAAGAGGAGTAGCGGAAGCTTAGAGAGCTCAACAAATCCAAGGCTACCCCAAGCTATGTGAAACTTTAACTTGATTTTGTATTTTCCACAGGCCTACTGTGATTGTTGCGAGTGAGACCCTCGCATTTTTGTTCTACTATTTTGTACAGACCTACATTTTGTAAATACAACAAAGTTCGTGGAATATCACATATTTGCACGTTTATTATTGCTTTCAATTCAATGCATTCACAGTCAAGGTATTACTAAACTACTAATAAACAACGAATCACATTGCAGTCAGATAAGAGTTTCAAATCAATGTATTCGCAATCAAAGTATTATTAAACTAAGTAACAAACAATAAATCACGTTGTAGCTAGTTAAGGGGTGTGGTGTGCATGTATATGCCTCCAATCAATCTTGAATAAAGTACCCAATCATTGGCCTGTTCGAGATTGGTTAGTAACAACATTCCACTACCTCCTACATCAATGGAGACTTCAGGCTCGGTTCATTCTCATGCCTCCACACGTTCGTTGTGATAAGAGCCAAGTCTCTCGGAAACTTTTGGTCTAAGTGCTTTTATACTCTCCTGTCTATGCCCAGGTTAGATTTTATGGTTCAAGGCGGTCTCAAGTTGTGGTGCACCATTTCAAGCCTACCTCGCTTTTATACTCACTCTCAAGTCGAGAGAGTTTGAGTTAGTCGTGCGAATAGTCATGTAATTAGCTTTAGCATTCAATCTACACTTTAAGTCTTAAAATAGGATTCTTCTAACTCGAGTGTCGATATCGAAATCTTGTTCAATCAAACCTTCCATTCTGCATTCATAGGAACAGAATTTATTGTACAAGTGGTCAAGTCACATTTGTTCCAATCATGTCCTTTTATCCCTAGTTAAGGGAAAGAGCTATTTTAGCATCATCTCCTAACTTTGGTTTACAAAGTGAGGAGTGCCATTTTAAACGTCGATGTCAAGATCAAATCCAATTAGATACGGAAATGATTTAGCTCGTGGAGATATGAGCGTGCGAACGCTGCTTAGGAGATTATCACTCCTTTCGTTCGTATTTAATCACAAACCAATCTGATTATAATACTTAGAGAAATTAACAAAAATAGTCACAGAGCGTGGAAAGACCTTTTATTTACTATCAATGGCTTCGGGCAAGCTATGCCTCATTGCAAAATCTCGTGTAGAACAAAAATAAAAGCTTAAGTCAAATAATGTTTTAGATGCTCGGCATTCCATGCTCTCGACAGATGATCGCCATCAATGGTCGTTAGCTTGAAATCCCTATTTTCGTACCTTCGATGAATGATGTATGGTCCAACCCACTTCGGACCCATGGTCAGAAGACACACTTCAGTACTAGGTTGCCTTGCTAAAAGGTTCTAGGTCGGACGTTTCGATTGTAATATCAAGAAACCTGATGCTTGTGCTCCGTGGCACGCAAGTCCATCTCATCTCTTTTCTCGTCAATCATATCCAATGACTCAAGGAGAAGAGCCTTATTAGTCAAAGGTTCATAATATGTTGTCCTGTGAGAGTGGACTTACAACACTACCAGGATGATTGACTCTGTGCAATAGGAGAGCGCGAAAGGAGTACGGTTAGTCGCTGACTTGTAAGTCATCTTGTATGCCCCTTGGGCCAGCGGTAATTCATCAACCGACTTGGCATTCGCTTGCTCCAATCGATTTTTCAAAATGAACTTGATGGTCCTATTTAAGGCTTCCACTTGTCCATTTGATTGCGGATGTGCAACAATTGTGCACCTCTTCTTAATATGATATCGTTAACAGAAATCTTTGAACTCTATGCTATCAAACTGGGTTCCGTTGTTAGTTATAATGGTCTTGGGAACTCTGAATCAACATATGATATTCCTGACAATGAAGTTGATCACCCTCTTTGTCGTGATTGTGTTTTGGCTTCTGAGCTTTTGCCCATTTTGTAAAGTAGTCCATAACCATGACTGTATATTTCACTTCGTCTTTGGCAATTGGAAGGCTTCCAATGATATCTACTCCCCACATGGGCCACGGATGCACCATCAAGTTAAGTTGGCTGGGCGGAGGTTTAGGAATCCTAGCAAACTTTTAACACCTGTCGCAGCGTTGTGAATAATCATCTGCATTTTGGTTTATGGTAGGCTAGAAGCAGCCATACCGCAACATCTTTTTTGTTAAATTCTGTCCTCCACCATGGTCACCACAATCACCTCAAGTATTTCCTTCAACACATGTTTGACGTCATCATGAGCTATGCACCCGAGTAAGGGAACCGAAAAACCCGTCTATAAAGCAGGCTGCGCTGCATGACGTATCTTGATGCTTTACGAACAATGGCATTCCTTTGACTTTTCCTCTCTAGAAGGATTTCATGTTGTAAGAAATTCTTTATAGGGGTCACCCAGGACTCTCTCTAAGGCTCAGTTTCCACCGCTTAATCAACTTCCATCTGATCAATGCTTGGAGCATCCAGTGTTTCAATTGGGACAATCTCTATCACTTTCGGGTTGTCGGAACTTGCAAGCTTGGTTAGTTTGTTGACCTTCTCCTCGCAGAGTATGGGATATGTTATAATACTCCATGCTATCTAATAATTCCTCCGCACGTTCTAAGTAGGCTGCAAGTCATGGTCCCTTCGTTTGAAACTTATTCTAAACAAAAATAACTTCAGCCTCGGAACGTTGATCATTGCGAGCAGCATCCGTAAATAGTTTCCAAATTCACGATTTTGCTTTGGGCTCTTAATGGCCAGCTTCATCATTCGACACATCTTCTTTGGGAATTGTAAACTCGGCTATAAAGTCTGCCAATGCTTTCCCTCAGACGGATTTCCTCGGAAGGAAAGTTAGATCGAACTGACTTAGTTTAATATTCCACTTATGCAGTCTCCTAGACGTCTCAGGTCATTGAAGGACATGTTGTTGCAGTTGATCAGTGTATATCATGATTGGGTGAACTTGGAAGTAATGGCGGAGTTTCCTCGAAGAGATTAATAAGCTATAAGCAAGCTTTTCGATCTTCGGATAATGGCGCTCTGCCACTGCCAAACTTCTTACTCACACAATACACCAGTCTTTGGAACTTATCCTCCTCGCGTATGAGAGATGAGGTGATTTCATGTGGTGATATCGCTAAGTATACGCACAACTCTTCATGAGCAATCGACTAGGAAAATAACAGAGGTTTCTCCGAATGACTAAGCATATTTTGAAATGCTTCGTTACAATCCGCTGTCCATTCAAAGATGTGCTTCCCTTGCTTTATTAAGTCAAAGTAGGAAATGCACTTGTCGGTGGCCCTGCAAATAAATTTGCTTAGAGATGCGACTTTTCCCGCCAAGCTTTATACATCCTTTATTCCTCGCGGTTCTCAAATATTCCTAATTGCTGCAATCTAGTCTGAATAGATTTCAATCCCGCGAGAGCTGATGATGAAACCCAAAAATTTCCTGATGCGACGCCAAATGAGCATTTCAAAGGGTTGAGTTTCAATTCCGTAGTACCAGAGGATGTTGAGCATTTCTTTCAAATCTGAAATATGATCAACCGACCACATGGGCTTCACAAGCATGTCATGCACATAACTTTCATAGACTTCCCAATCTGGTCATGAAACACATGAATCATTAGACGTTGTTATTATGCCCCGACGTTCTTCAGTCCAAAAGGCATTACTACATAGCAGTATAATCCACGGTCAGTGATAAAACTAGTATGCTCCTGGTCTGGCACATGCATTAGAATCTAATTATACCCCGAATATGCATCCAAAAATGAAAGAAGTTCGTGCCCAGTTATTGAATCTACTAGCTGATTGATCTTTGGGAGCGGAACGCTGTCTTTCGGGCAACCCTTATTCAAATCCGAGAAGTTGATGCACATTCGACATTTTTAATTAGCTTTCTTAATATGTACTAGATTTGATATCCAATCAGGATACATTGCATCTTGAATAAATCATTTCCTTTCATCTTTTCAACTTATTCCTTTAGAGCGACCAATCTATCGGGCTGAGCATACATCTCTTTTGCTTGAACGGGACGTAGTTCAAGTTTATGTTCAATGAGAGGCTCGTGGTTGATGGAGGTATCCCATACATGTCAGCAGGGTCCATGCAAATACATCTAGATTTGATCGTAAGAAGTTTATCTGCTCCCTCATCTAGAGGTGGTATAAATAGGGCTCGATTTTCAAGACCATGGTTGGGTCGTCATCATCAATTAGAATATCCATGGTTGTCTCATTGGGTATGCCCTTCTACATCCCGTATCTTCATCCTCTCTAGGATCAATGTCCTCGGACTGATAATCAGGCGACTCCACATGGGATATTTCCTTTAACTGCTATGCTGATGCCTTCTTGGCAGGAGGGTAGGCATCCGAAGGTTCATCATTAACTCCATCGCGGATCACTTCCCATTCCGCTAGATAACAAGCTCTTCTTATAACTTGGTCTCCACAGACCATTCCCACTCCAGACTTGGTTGGGAACTTCAGGAGTAAACATCAGGGTGCGATGCATTGTCTAAACTCTACGAGAGCTGGCCGACCCAAATAGGCATTATAGGGAGTCTATATTCATCACAAGGAAAGGTAGAATTATTACTCTCTTGGAATCTCACTCACCGAGCATCACTGCTATATCAACTACTCCAACCAGCATGGTGGTCGAACTTTTGAAATCGCATATCTAACTGGTGCATGGTTTCATATCTCTAGCTTCCAGCTTCATTTGATCAAAAGATTTTTTGGACAAGATATTGATGGAACTCCTGCAATCAACAAGGAATTTCCATACAACTGCTAGGCCGATAATGGCCGATATTACTAATGAATATATACTCAGAGTCTTTAATCCCACGTTTTCTTGATCGAGGGAAACGATGTCATTTGTCGTTGTTTTCTGCTGCTTGATTGGTGCAACATATTTTGGAATACTACACTCCGCTACATCAGGATACTTTGTAGCGTTTACATACTGCTTCATCGTTCTTGTGCTAAACTCTGACGTATGAGGCCCTCTGGCAATGGTGTTAATAACAATCCCTTTTCCTTTTTGTTGGACGATGGCCTTAGGAGCCGCCAGTCCCTGGTTCGTGGCTGAACCTCCTTGCCTCTGTCCCTTAGGGCCACTTTGTATTCTTCCAACTTCCCTTCACACAACAATTTCTCTATTACATCTCTTAAGTGCATGCATTCATTCGTCGAATGGCCATAAGTTTCATGAAATAAACAAAACTTCCCTGTCTCGCGCTCCTTCTTTGTCGAGTCACTCGGTGGCAGTTTCTTGTACTGTATCATATTATGCATATCCAAGTAAATGTTCTCCAAGGTGTCATTCAATGGCATGTAACTTTTAAAGGATTGGAATTGGGGTCGTTTCCTGGAATCACCCTGACGATTTTTTTTCTTCTATTTCCATTCTTGTCTTGGCGGCCATTTCCTTCCTTCTGATTGCCAATAATAACTTCAACCTCGCCAGAGCTGTCGCCAGATTGTCTGATAGCGACGTTGCTTTGAATCTATTACTTCACAAATTCGCTGGATCTCCTTTTTCAGTTCAAGTACCTGTCTTCTTGTCGTAGACATATATTCGCTTTCTCATAAATTAATTCGATAGTCATAGGAGGCTTTCTGACCAAGTACTTTCCAAATTTCGAATCTTTATTGACTCCATCGATCATTGCCATCAGAACAGTTCCTGGATTGGGGATATTTACTTTAGTAACAACCATGAAGCGATCCAGATACTGCCTTAAAGTTTCTCCGGGGGCCTTCTTAACTACAGAGAGCACTATAACACTTTTTTATTTTAACGCATGCAGTCAAAATTGGTTTAAAAACTTCTCTTTGAGGTCCTTAAAATTGGGAATCAATCGAGGAGGGAGTCAAGTAAACCACAGCGTAGCAATCCCCTTAAGATATACTGGGAAAGCCTTACACATTATGGCATAAGGAGCCTCCATAACATTCATATAACATGAGTAATGCATCAAATTATGTCGCGAATCAGTCTTACCCGAATAATTTCTTATCATGGGTGAGTTAAATCACCTCGTTGTGGTTCCAAGATATCATCTGTAAAAGGCCGGTGGTTGGCCCCAATCATCATTTGTGTACCTTCGACTATCGTTCATTATTTGATGCACCATCACTGCTACTTCTGCACAAGTCAACACATGTTCCTCAGTGCTCTCGGCTCTTCGAGATCAGCCTGCCCCCATCTCTGGCAACGTCACCTAATCCGCTGTCCGAGCAGAGCTTCCTTGCCCCCACGTTCCCTTTCAATAACAGGACGGATGGGTGGAAGCACGAGAGAATGAATAGTTTGGAAAGTGCCTTGATCCCTAGAACGTAATATGGATCCATGCAACAACATGAGCATAGGTTTTGCTAAGCTAGGGTCATTAGGGCCAAGCCAAACTGTTGCATCCTCTTGAGAACCTAATGAACCGAATCGGAGTTATCGAATATTTTCAGGCCTCTCATAGGGTTTCCTATAACGTGGTTCTCATTCTTTTTCCTTAGATGAAGATGAATCCTCCGCTGCTCGTCGACAAGGGAAGGGGGATGGTGTTTTTCGCATCCAAAACTCCTTCCATTATATGGCTATCGTATCCATGTCATTTCGAATTGTAACGTTATCTCGGCTCTGAGCTTCCAAGGCTGTGTTGGTCTCTTCCAACCTTGAGAACAAGCGTGTGAAGTCGTCTTGCGAAATAGGTGCCTAAGAAGGAGATTGGTTTGTAGTAGTAGCGGTTGCTCCAGAAGCCATCTATCCAGGTCTGGTCGAATTCGACTTGGGCAGACTTAGTCTAGGGTCGTTCAACCCAGGAGCATCTGCTGTTGCTGATTCTATCTATAGTTCGGTCTATTGATCTTCATTCTTTGCTGTTCTTCGAGAAGCTTACTAGTTCCTATCTACTTTTGGAGCCATACTAACCAAGCTTGTCAAAATAGCTGATAGTGACGAAAATATGGACTATTCCTTCGGACTTGGTGATCCAAATAGTAGACAAATAATCCGAAAAGTTAAGAATTAATTTTTTAGTGAAAGCCCAAAAATGTTAGACCAAAAAGTGGAACTAACACCTAATAGATCAGAATTTGGAGAGATTAATAAAGAAATATAAACTAAAAATGAGAAATAACAAGCAACCGCACAAAATTTAGAGTGGTTCGGCATAAAAGGGCCTATGTCCACTTTATAATTCTTATATTTAGCAAAGAATTACAATTACAATATTTAGAATCTATCAGCACTTAAAATACAATTTATTTCCTCTCAAAAATATGAAAAAACACTCTATAATGACTAAGACAAAGTGCGGGTTGAATATTAATGGTGGCTGAGATGGAGAGTTTCAATTACTTAAGTGCCAAAAGTCCTTATTCCTTCCTCCGGGTCCAGTATTTATAGGGTCGGGTCATAAGGTTTAAGCGGGAATAGTTAGATGTGTTGGTTGCAACTCTAGGTTTATAGGATGCTAATAGAAGCAGTTGTATGCAGAATAATATATCGGATCGTGGCCATGTGTCACCTCTATGCGCCTTAGGAGGTAGTGGGTAGAAACGTGGGCAACAGTCTTTGATGGGGTAGAAACTAAACCCGGGTCGAGTTGACTCTGTCCAACTTGAGAACAACGTCCTATAGGCATTGACCCGATAACAAGTTTTTTCAATTGACCCAAACATGCCTGGTCTCTTTATCTTGACTTAGCTTCGACTCGACTCCGGGATCTTGAATAGGCATGACCTAAGGTATCTATTGAACATGATCATGATCACTTGGACTCTGGATATCTTTGTCACAAGGCGGGCTAACAGTTTTTAGAAATGGTTTTCAAGAAAATTTTGTATTCATATAGGAGGTACTACTTAGGCATTCATTGCATTCATATATTGTTATGTTGTATTACACTTCACACAAGTGCACAAATGGTTGCAATATTGGATGTACACATGATGGTTGTAAATTATCCGAGGGATAACATAACTCTACCCTTATAAAATTTCATGGACGAAATTTCCTACGGGAGGGAGAATGTAACACCCTATATTTTTATATAAATATTTAATTAACTGACAGAAAAAATTGATAATTTATGATTTCATAATTGAGCCAAAAATATGTACCATTGTGTTCATGGCAATTTTCTAATTCATTTTCATATATGATTTGCCCAAAACAGAGCCCGTATGGGGAAGTTATTAACAAATAAAGATTTGAAGATTTATATGTGTATATGTATGCGTAAAATCAAAATTATATATATGTTATAGTTGGAATAAAATAATTTATGTAAGAGATATTTGGAAATAAAACAAACGTTAACAACTGTAACACCCCGTAATTTTATAACATTAAAATTCACAAATTAAAGTATACTTAATTTTTAGAAAAGAATTAAGTGAAATGGGTTGCGCAGAGAAATATATATATTGATATATATACATATAAAAATTAAAAATTAAATTAATAAATATGCGAAAAAGTTCAAAACAGCGAATTGGGAGGGGGAATAACCGAACTGGCCCATTTTTCAGGTCGACCCGAGCTCTACTGGGTCGACTAGGGGTTAATCCAGGGTGTTTGGCTGTCAACCCGTGGGCCGATTCGCTCAAATGCAGATTTTGCATTTGATTGGTTCTCATGGTTCAGGGTTAATCTAATGGTCCTAAATAACTTCCTACACCTATAAATACATCCTAATGCTAACCCTAAACCTAATTAAAATTGGAACCAAAGCCGTTATGCCGTCGCCATGGAACTCAGTGTAGCCGCCGCCAACTAAAGAGGAAGATAGCTAATCAATTCAACCTAATTCAAGCTTAGAGCTTCAACAACGAATCAACTAACGTCGCTACAACAATTCTGCATCAAGTTATATCAATTGTTCATAATTCTTTAACCACGAAAGGCAAGTTCGATTTCTCTAATCAAGATAATTATTAAATTACGTAAGATTAGATATAATTGTGGATTATATGGATATGATGTGAACTATTGGCCGTATGATATGATTATGTTGTTAAATTGTGATGTTAACATACATGTTGTAAATTCTATGATTTTATATTGTCATCTATGTTGTAAAGTTATGATCTATGTTGTAATTCTACGATTGGCTTACGTGTAATCAAATCATCATGTTGTTTAAATGCTAGTTTGGTTATGTTGATTCATATGATAGATCATATGTATGTATGCAAGATTAGATGTTGATTTAGACATAAATCACATGCAAGTTAGTAAATATTATGACATCTATTTTAGATCAAAAGTTAGGCTATGATATGCATAAGTTACATGCCAAATCTGTACATGCTAGTTTGTATATTTAGAGGTAAATTTACACCATTGTTATGTTGCATAAATCACATATGCAAGTTTATATAAAAATATGAGTTTGGAATATGAATCATGTTATGCAAGTTTTTGGTTATTGCCTATGTAGGTTTTGTGATGAAAATCTTGTTCATAACATGTAGGTTCGTACTTTTAGGCCTATGTTTAGATCGATGATTTTATGCAGGTTATGTGGTAAATTCTCATATGCAAGTTAGGCCTAATTTGTATGTTATGTGAATATGTGATGTTTTTCCCTTTTCCATGTGTTAGACTATTTCTTAGTCTATCATATATTCTATGCGAATGGACGCCGCGGGGGTTATGGGGAAAAATATTGATTATGTTAATAAATGTGAATTGGCATGTAATGGCCTTAAAAGAGGCATATATGTAAATTGAAATATTAATTGGTAAAGTGATATATGGACATAATTAATGTGAATTATGGTCATAAAGATAATTGGAGTTTTATTAACATATTTGATTAGGAATAATTAATCCAAATATGGGATGAAAATATTATGTTAATAAATGTGAATTGGAATGTAAATGAGTCATATATGTAAATTAATTTGAATTTGAATAGGGATATTAAATAGTGAGATAAAAGGCCTTTAATGGCATATAATAAATTTGTGATGAAATTGGTATAATTTTGCATACCATAAATGGATGGACATAATTGAGTCAATTATGGACATCGTTAAATTTGGAATTAATTGATAATTTGAATAAGGGAAATAATTCAAATTGAGGTAAAGGATTATAAGTGATAATCAATGCTTAGGACACGAGGTTGGACTCATTTGTGACGTAAAACTGCCCGGACCCGCCCGACGAATCCAGTAGTCACAAATGGTAGCCCAATGTGAGAAGTCCTAGGCCCAAATTAAAAGCATAACAGTTGTGAAGACACAAGGTTAGGCTCTTTTATGGTGTAAGACTGCCCGGACCCGCCCGGCAAATCCAGCTGCCATAAATGTCAGTCTAATGTGAGAGGTCTTTATAAGGTTACGGCCTTAATGAATTAAGAAATACTTAACCAGATAAGCATGTAGTGGGACATGAGGGGGTTAAGTGGGTGCCTTGGTTGGCATGAGGAATCTAGTGGGTGACATGTGGATGTCATGAGAAATACGATTAGAAAAATGGAGTAATTTGAATATAAACAATTATGACATGTAATTCAAATTATTGGATAAAATAGGTATTGACACCTATGAAGGGAAAAGATTTAATTAATTGTTTAATTAATTAAAAATGGACATGGTAAATGAAATGGACTACTTAACCAAATCTGATCCCTGGGGATTGTAAGAACTTAAGTTTAAGTTGGGGGTTAAGTAAACTGGGTTATACGGAATGAGTTGGTTAAGTAAATCTTGGTTAGGTGGGTAATATTAGTACATATAGGCCCACAAACTTAACCGTAAATTACATATGTCTGAACCAGTGAGAGGGTTAAGTAAATCTTGGGTAGGTGGGTAATATTTGTGTATATAGGCCCACAGACTTAACCAATACAACCTGTTAATTAAACAAAAGGGTGAGACTAGGTTAAATTAGAAAACACTTAACCAAATTTATACATGTAAGTGGACATGGGGTTAAGTGGGATGTATTAGAGGGGACCAAGCCTAGGTGGGAAGCTTGGTGGGGGCCCTTTTCAGTCCAGTAGCCCATTAAGTATCTTTGTGAGCTCGACCCAAGTCGAGGACGGGACACGCCTACTGGGCCTGATTGTTAGAGGCCAAAATGGGTTAGTAGTGGCAACGCAAGTCCCACGGGGTCATGTGCGTGCGTGGGCCCGGGCTGGTAGGTAAGACGTTGTTGCATCGTGTAGGTATAAGCCGTGCATCCTTAAGTTGTATTGGGTTGCCACTTTAGGGGAGTGATACACCCCACTGTGGGACCAGCACGGGTATCTACGAGTTAGGGAGCCGATCGAATGGGGCAGGGTAGTGGGTACATCTAGTGGAGATAGGAGCAGACGACACCTATGTAGTCAGCTAGGGGTACACGAAGCTACCATTATTAATTAATCATTAAAGGGGTACACCTAGTGGAGATCGGAGCAGGCGGCACCTATGACGTCAGCTAGGAGTACATGGAATTACCATTGAAGGGGTACATCTAGTGGGGATAGTGGGTACATCTAGTAGTACACGAAGCTATCATCATTCTATTTAGTCAAGAGGGATCAAGTTTCTAGAGTGACTAATATGGGTGCAGTTAGTACAGTACAATACGGTACAGTACGGTAGAGTATAGTAATTACCCTATATTGATTAGGAAGCGCCTTTAACGTTATCTTTGCTCATCCTATTATTTTTGGTTGCTTGGTCTTTCCATTAATTCACAGTCATTTCCTTATTTACCAAGCTTATGTCTTATCCTAGTTACTTTGATAATTATATTGTTGGAGTTATCGGACTTGCCAGACTTTATGTATGACCCCCTTTGTTTCCACCTCTTTTCTTCCTTTTCCCCCCAAGGTTCTTAGGGTGGGAAGCTTGATTTGGATCTCTTTGGGAGCACTTGGATTTGGATTGCTGAAGTAAAGCTCAACCTATCTCTTTTATGGCTATTTATGGGATTAACTTTTTATATTATGTACTCTGATTTTGTCAAGATGGATATTATGTACTTGACTTTAGTCTTTGGGTTTTGGTGATGTAACCAAACATATTTACCTTCCATTGCAATAAATAAAGTTTTAAATTTTCAAGTACTATTTCATATCTGTCTTGTTGTGATTTTCTGTTCTATATTCACTTAAAACGCTCCATAGAAGTTAATGCATTCCCTTTGTGAGTGACATTAATGGACATGGGGTGTTACACGTGGTATCAGAGCTGAAGGTTACCAGAATAGATAAGATATTTTGAGAAACTATTTTTCAAAAGTATTTTTATAAAGAATACTTTCAAAAATATGTTTGTAGACGAGTATTTTTGAAAGAAAGGTTTGTTTTTAAAACATAATCCCCAAGAGCCATATATCTTTCCTTCGATTCTCCGTTTTGAATCTCTTCCTCTTTCTCTTTTTGAATTTCCCCCTCAGCGTATAGATGCTTTTTCTAAGATAAATAGGGACTTCCATACGAAGGACGAAAAACCACTTCAAGGGACTTAGACGTTTGTCGGGCTAGAAGTTAGTTCAAGGAAGTGGAGGGCTTGTTGATACCTTTAAGGTAGACGATGGGAGGAAGGTTCAAATACCTGTTGGTTAATGAAGGACGAAACCTCATCTTGGTGGAAGGTCACGAATGGGGAATGTGAACAAGAAGGCTAGTAGTTATCCTTTTGGAGAAATAGGACACCTTATTAGGATTGTCCAAAGAGGCAAGGGCAAAGTACAGGATCTTCTGGAGGGTAGTTATATTCCCTCACGGCTGGTATACCTGATAGGGGTAGGACCGTCCAGGTAGAAATTTGGTTTCCTTTATCATCCTGTTCGAACTTTGTTTGATTCTGGCGCTTCATACTTGTTAGTATCTGCTTCGTTAGTTGAAAACACTGCACCTAAATACTAGTCTAGTTAAGGATCCCATCCTAGTCTCAAATCTTTTTGGTGGTTCGGCTCATCCTTCAATGGTTTGTCGGGATTTGAGAGTGTCTATCTTGGACGTTGGATTTGAATGCAACGCCTTCGTCCTTGGTTTCACGGGCTATAGTTTGATTCTAGGGGTGGATTGGCTACCCAGGCGGGGTGCCATCCTAGATTGTGAAAGGAGGGTAGTTAGACTATTGATTCATTATGGAAAGACCCTCATATTTCTTGTGACCCTAGGGGGTTTAGTGACGTTTAGCTGTCTAGAATCTCTTGACGTATCCAACGGTGATTTGGAATCTTTTCGTGTGGTCCGTGAGTATAGTGACGTCTTCGATGAAGTGCGGGGTTTGCCTAGAGGCACGAGGTATTCGTGTGTGCCTAGGGGATAATGCAAAGTCAGTTAGGTGATTAGTGATGGTTTTGAAGCAAGACTGGCGAGGACAGCCAGAGTCGGTTAAGTGCCCAATTATTTGTTTTGCTAGTATCATCTCACGTAGACTGTCTGAAATCGGAGGAGGTATTCCTTGGGTGCTTGTCTGATATTGGTTTAGGCCTTTGGGGCTTGTGCTTGGGGGATATCGAGTTCGAATAGGACGGCTTGCATGGGAGATGGATAGTTGCGATGAGTTCACATGGATAGTATCTCGATAGATTTTGTTGATGGATTACCAAGATTGAGGAAGGGTAATACGGGGATTTGGGTTATAGTAGATAGACTTACTAAGAGCGCCCATTTTATTCCCGTGAAGAGTAAGAGGACGGCTCCATGGTTAGCTTCTGTATACGTCCGAGAGATAGTTCGTTTGCATGGTGTTCCTTCTAGCATAGTAAGCGACCGCGATCCTATTTTCACTAGCGAATTTTGGAGGAGCTTACAAGAAGCGGTAGGGACTCAGTTATGTTTGACCACCGCATATCATCCTCAGACGGACGACCAAACCGAGAGGGTGAATCGTATTCTAGAGGACCTTTTGAGGCTATGTATCCTAGACTTTGGGGGTACATGGGAAGAGCATCTTCCATTGGTGGAGTTCGCATATAATAATAGCTTTCAGTCTAGCATTGGCATGGCACCTTTCGAAGCTCTTTATGGACGACCTTGTCGTTCACCTACACGTCGGTGGGAATCTACGGATAAGATCTTACTTGGCCCCGATATGATTAGAGAGACTTCGGAGAAGATTGATTTGATTCGAAGAAGGATGAAAGCAGCGCAAGATAGGCAGAAATCTTAAGCGGATAAGAGGAGGACAGATCTTGAGTTTGAGGTTGGGGACATGATCTTTATCAAAGTGTCTCCATTACGGAATGTTGTTCTCTTTGGGTCCGTTGGGAAATTAGCACCAAGGTTCGTAGGGCCGTTTCCTATAAAGGAGAAGATTGGTCAGATGGCGTATAGAGGGGAGTTGCCTGAGAGACTTAGTGGTGTACACGACGTATTCCATGTATCACATTTGAGGAAGTGCTTACATGAGACCGCGGAGGTAGTGGAGCCGAGCTTGCTTAGAGAGGTGGAAATAGAGCGTGATGCGACGATTCGACGAGCTCCTACATGTATTCTTGGGTCGGAGATCAAGAAGTTGAGAAATCGAGAGGTCAGACTAGTCAAAGTACAATGGGGAGACGATGAGAGTAACGCTACTTGGGAGACGAAAGAGAAGATTCGTTCATTGTACCCTTTTCTTTTTGAGGGTATGTCTTTTAATTTCTCCTTTATCGCTTAGCTTGTGCTTATCTTATCTTTAGTATGTCCTCTCGCTAGTATCTTTGACCTTTAGTTAGGGAAATCCTACGGTTGAAACATGTGTTTGAGACATGTTATGTACGATGGATGCAAAGTGGATGCAAGTGTTCGCTAGTGGTTGCTCATGGATGCATATACACACATTATTAGGCACCAGATCGGCTCAGTCACTTCATATTGCATATTGCATATATATGGATGTATTTAGTAAAATGGATGTATAATGGTTGTATTATCGTATGGTTGCTGCATTCGGGTGGATGGTCGTGCACGCATATAGAATTAATATGTATCATTAGGAATCTTTTGCATACATATTGGACGCATGGCACTATCATGAATTGCACTAAGGAGGTCGACTGAATCAGTAGACCGCCAAATTTTGCATTAGATATGGACATATACACACACTGTGCATATAAATATTAAAGCATTAGAAATCTTTTAAGGACAATGGATGCTGGTGTTTGATGGTTGAGTAGATGGACGATTAGATGGTAGGATATACATTCTTCTTGACTTGGAGATTTCGGGGACGAAATCCTTTAAGGAGGGGAGAATGTAACACCCCGTAATTTTATAACATTAAAATTCACAAATTAAAGTATACTTAATTTTTAGAAAAGAATTAAGTGAAATGGGTTGCGCAGAGAAATATATATATATATTGATATATATACATATAAAAATAAAAATTAAATTAATAAATATGCGAAAAAGTTCAAAACAGCGAATTGGGAGGGGGAATAACCGAACCGGCCCATTTTTGAGGTCGACCCGAGTCTCGCTGGGTCAACTAGGGGTTAATCCAGGGTGTTTGGCTATCAACCTGTGGGCCGATTCGCTCAAATGCAGATTTTGCATTTGATTGGTTCTCATGGTTCAGGGTTAATCTAATGGTCCTAAATAACTTCCTACACCTATAAATACATCCTAATGCTAACCCTAAACCTAATTAAAATTGGAACCAAAGTCGTTATGCCGTCGCCATGGAACTCAGTGTAGCCGCCGCCAACTAAAGAGGAATATAGCTAATCAATTCAACCTAATTCAAGCTTAGAGCTTCAACAACGAATCAACTAACGCCGCTACAACAATTCTGCATCAAGTTTGATCAATTGTTCATAATTCTTTAACCACGAAAGGCAAGTTCGATTTCTCTAATTAAGATAATTATTAAATTAAGTAAGATTAGATATAATTGTGGATTATATGGATATGATGTGAATTATTGGCCGTATGATATGATTATGTTGTTAAATTGTGATGTTATCATACATGTTGTAAATTCTATGATTTTATATTGTCATCTATGTTGTAAAGTTATGATCTATGTTGTAATTCTACGATTGACTTACGTGTAATCAAATCATCATGTTGTTTAAATGCTAGTTTGGTTATGTTGATTCATATGATAGATCATATGTATGTATGCAAGATTAGATGTTGATTTAGACATAAATCACATGCAAGTTAGTAAATATTATGACATCTATTTTAGATCAAAAGTTAGGCTATGATATGCATAAGTTACATGCCAAATCTGTACATGCTAGTTTGTATATTTAGAGGTAAATTTACACCATTGTTATGTTGCATAAATCACATATGCAAGTTTATATAAAAATATGAGTTTGGAATATGAATCATGTTATGCAAGTTTTTGGTTATTGCCTATGTAGGTTTTGTGATGAAAATCTTGTTCATAACATGTAGGTTCATACTTTTAGGCCTATGTTTAGATCGATGATTTTATGCAGGTTATGTGGTAAATTCTCATATGCAAGTTAGGCCTATTTTGTATGTTATGTGAATATGTGGTCTTTTTCCCTTTTCCATGTGTTAGACTATTTCTTAGTCTATCATATATTCTATGCGAATGGACGCCGCGGGGGTTAGGGGGAAAAATATTGATTATGTTAATAAATGTGAATTGGCATGTAATGGCCTTAAAATAGGAATATATGTAAATTGAAATATTAATTGGTAAAGTGATATATGGACATAATTAATGTGAATTATGGTCATAAAGATAATTGGAATTTTATTAACATAATTGATTAGGAATAATTAATCCAAATATGGTATGAAAATATTATGTTAATAAATGTGAATTGGAATGTAAATGAGTCATATATGTAAATTAATTTGAATTTGAATAGGGATATTAAATAGTGAGATAATAGGCCTTTAATGCCATATAATAAATTTATGACGAAATTGGTATAATTTTTCATACCATAAATGGATGGACATAATTGAGTCAATTATGGACATCGTTAAATTTGGAATTAATTGATAATTTGAATAAGGGAAATAATTCAAATTGAGGTAAAGGATTATAAGTGATAATCAATGCTTAGGACACGAGGTTGGACTCATTTGTGACGTAAAACTGCACGGACCCGCCCGGCAAATCCAGTAGTCACAAATGGTAGCCCAATGTCAGAGGTCCTAGGCCCAAATTAAAAGCGTAACAGTTGTAAAGACACGAGGTTAGGCTCTTTTATGGTGTAAGACTGCCCGGACCCGCCCGACAAATCCAGCTGCCATAAATGTCAGTCTAATGTGAGAGGTCTTTATAAGGTTACAGCCTTAATGAATTAAGAAATACTTAACCAGATAAGCATGTAGTGGGACATGAGGGGGTTAAGTGGGTGCCTTGGGTGGCATGAGGAATCTAGTGGGTGACATGTGGATGTCATGAGAAATACGATTAGAAAAATGGAGTAATTTGAATATAAACAATTATGACATGTAATTCAAATTATTGGATAAAATAGGTATTGACACCTATGAAGGGAAAAGTTTTAATTAATTGTTTAATTAATTCAAAATGGACATGGTACATGAAATGGACTACTTAACCAAATCTGATCCCTAGGGATTGTAAGAACTTAAGTTTAAGTTGGGGGTTAAGTAAACTGGGTTACACGGAATGAGTTGGTTAAGTAAATCTTGGGTAGGTGGGTAATATTAGTACATATAGGCCCGCAAACTTAACCGTAAATTAAATATGTCTGAGCCAGTGAGAGGGTTAAGTAAATCTTGGGTAGGTGGGTAATATTTGTGTACGTAGGCCTACAGACTTGACCAATACAACCTGTTAATTAAATAAAAGGGTGAGACTAGGTTAAATTAGAAAACACTTAACCAAATTTATATATGTAAGTGGACATGGGGTTAAGTGGGATGTATTAGAGGGGACCAAGCCTAGGTGGGAAGCTTGGTGGGGGCCCTTTTCAGTCCAGTAGCCCATTAAGTATCTTTGTGAGCTCGACCCAAGTCGAGGACGGGACACGCCTACTGGGCCTGATTGTTAGAGACCAAAATGGGTTAGCGGTGGCAACGCAAGTCCAACGGGGTCATGTGCGTGCGTGGGCCCGGGCTGGTAGGTAAGACGTTGTTGCATCGTGTAGGTATAAGCCGTGCATCCTTAAGTTGTATTGGGTTGCCACTTTAGGGGAGTGATACACCCCACTATGGGACCAGCACGGGTATCTACGAATTAGGGAGCCGATCGAATGGGGCAGGGTAGTGGGTACATCTAGTGGAGATAGGAGCAGACGGCACCTATGTAGTCAACTAGGGTTACACGAAGCTACCATTATTAATTAATCATTAAAGGGGTACACCTAGTGGAGATAGGAGCAGGCGGCACCTATGACGTCAGCCAGGAGTACATGGAATTACCATTGAAGGGGTACATCTAGTGGGGATAGTGGGTACATCTAGTAGTACACGAAGCTATCATCATTCTATTTAGTCAAGAGGGATCAAGTTTCTAGAGTGACTAATATGGGTGCAGTTAGTGTTAGTACAGTACAGTACGGTACAGTACGGTAGAGTATAGTAATTACCCTATATTGATTAGGAAGCGCCTTTAACGTTCTTTGCTCATCCTATTATTTTTGGTTGCTTGGTCTTGCCATTAATTCACAGTCATTTCCTTATTTACCAAGCTTATGTCTTATCCTAGTTACTTTGATAATTATATTGTTGGAGTTATCAGACTTGCCAGACTTTATGTCTGACCCCCTTTGTTTCCACCTCTTTTCTTCCTTCCCCCCCCCCCCCAGATTCTTAGGGTTGGAAGCTTGATTTGGATCTCTTTGGGAGCACTTGGATTTGGATTGCTGAAGTAAAGCTCAACCTATCTCTTTTATGGCTATTTATCGGATTATGCTTTTTATATTATGTACTCTGATTTTGTCAAGATGGATATTATGTACTTGACTTTAGTCTTTGGGTTTTGGTGATGTAACCAAACATATTTACCTTCCGTTGCAATAAATAAAGTTTTAAATTTTCAAGTACTATTTCATATCTGTCTTGTTGTAATTTTCTGTTCTATATTCACTTAAAACGCTCCATAGAAGTTAATGCATTCCCTTTGTGAGTGACATTAATGGACATAGGGTGTTATAACAACCAACGTTAATAAACAATTAACGTCAACAAAATCAACGCCAGTGACCCAGGTCATGGATCGACCCAGGGAGTATATGGGTCGACCCAGGGGTCGGCAAACCCTAAAGGTGGGTCGACACACAAGTCAACCTGATTTATGGCATTCTGACGTGTTTTTCTTGGCTTGTACACATTGGATTTTATTTTATTTAATCCGACAGATCAGAATCTCGTGTACACCAATAAATAGACTAGTAGAGGTTAGCCTCCAACCCATATTTGCTGAGACAATCCCAAGGATCTGCCATTTTCTTTCTTCTCCAAAGCTTTGAGAAATTTAAATATTATCTTTAAGGAATTTGGATTCAATATTTGAAGACAAAGAATGTAGATCTACAATATAGGTCTTCATATTTCTAGCCAAGGTAAGGTAAATCCTATGAATCTGAATTATTTAGGTTTCTTTCTTTCCTTCTTTTAGCATTAGATTTATAAATATGTGGTTATCTTTGTAACGGCCCACCCTGTACTAGCTGACATTTCCCCTAAATGCGTTGTACCAATGTCTAACTAGTACAACACGATCGTCAAGAAGGAAAGGGCTGAAACGATGAATCACTAAGAACCTGTAGTATATCTCACAACGCATGGAATAAAATATAATGATAACATACTTGACATAAAACAGGCGAGACAATGCATAAGCTGAAAACAAAACCATCATAGCATCGGAATCCGAAATACAGCTTATGATCCAAACCATCATTATTACAACTTTAAAATACCTTCTCTAAAGCAAAATAGCAATGGTACACTACTAATACCCAAAGCAGTGAATAGCAACAACACAGGGAGAATATATGTAAATAGTACGTGGAAGCCTCCTGCTCGTCTCCAGACAGCTACTCGTGCATAACCACCTAACCTATCTCTAGTCTGCTCATTTAGGAGCACCCAGAGCGATAAGAAGAGACATAAAACTCTGGGTCAGACAAAAGTCCGATATGAGCGATAGCAGCAAAATAAAACAATAACATGTATAAATAATCATACCTGAACCTGGACCTGCAACCAAAGAGTTAGCACAACAAGATGTACAGTACTCTAAGGTAACACTAACATATAGTGTAAAATGGGAGTGTGCAAGTCATGGTGATAGCAAACATCAAACATAGCAATCATCCTCACATCTCTCCATCAGTGCGTAAAGCATACGATATCCACCGCTTTGATCACCAAATCCATTGGGGCTAAGAAGACAACTCCGTACAACTATTGCTATGACCATACTTCCCTGGTCTATAGTCAATAACCCTACCCAGTCCACACATCCCTGGCTCTAGGTTAAGGGCCAACCAGTCCACACTTCCCTGGCTCTGGTTCGTCTACATGCCCCTTCTCTTCAATGGTGAACGAAAGTTATAGATATCGATAACCCCTTTGTACATGTCCCGCAGCAAAGCCCAACTCTAGAAGTTAACTCATTGGTTCCCATCTGGATCCTGAGTGACAACTTCTCATTTGGACTTTCCTTTGCATCTCGGGTTCTTAGTCTTCTCCGGTTTGGTTCGGCCCTTCACTTCACTTCGTCTCGGTTCTTACTCCCTGATGTGGTTCGGTTCGGATACCCCTCCGGTTTGTGAGTCGTGGTGCTCACTGGTTCGGTTCGGCCTCCATCGGATCATGGTCAAGCTCCAGTTCATGGTACATGATACTCACTAGTTCGTGATACTCACCGGTTCGGATTCCTTCTCCATTCTGGTCGGTTCGTGGCATCGGTTCGGGCTCGTGGGTGCTTCACGGTCTGGGTCGTGATCTCCTGGTCGTGGCATTGGCTCGTGGGGAGTAGGTAATTCATGTTTTGGGTCAAGTTGCTTCACGATGGTTCAGCTCGTGGTCACATGCCACGGTTCGAGTGCTCCGGCTCATGATACATGCTTTACGAGCGGGTCGGTTCGTGGTACATGACCCGATCTGATTTTCTGTACCTTTTTCCAGCAACTGTTTACGCCACACAACGGCATTTTCGGCCATTCTAACTTTACTAAACAATTATAAGGCATCCCAAACAGTAGTAATAACATGTGTAATCAATCAAAAATATAAAAATATCAGTTACATGTATTATTTAGGATCAAACATACCCAAAACCATGATTTTCCCCTTAATCCCCTTAACTATAGGATTAGCAAAATTAATCCAAATTAACCCAAATTTTCAACAGGGGCATAAAATAATATTTTAGTATTTTCACGTATTTTTCTAGAACTTTATGATGCATAATTTTGCTAATTATCACTAATCACACCAAATTAGCCGTAATTGGTGAATAAAAGTGCAAATCACTCACCATATCCACAAATCAAATCATAGATCTAAAACTTTTCTATTATGGCATGGATGTCTATGTATTGCAGTAGCTCCAACCTTGATTTGGTGCTAATTTTACTTGATTTGTTGTAGTTTTGGTTAGTTAGTGATTAGAAAGCAATTAGGGTGAGATTTAGAAGATGGAGGCCATTGTTAGGGTTCAAGGGAGGTTAGTGGCAGTTGGAAAAATGAAAGGGAATGTTTCTTCAAATCCTTTCAGCCCTCCCATAGCCCTAATCCTGAAATGGGTTATAGGCCCAGCTGCTAATCACCCCGTTAAGTCCAATTATGTTGTTTTTCCATCTTCAAATCTTATTTCAGCCATATCTCCCAAAAGGTAAGTCAGTTTGATTAATCTGACCACTATAGAAAGGTAAACCATCATTCAAATTCAATGGAAGTGGTTTCAGGTGAAAACTCATTACCAATCAAAAGTTATAGGCGAAACAAGATTCGCCAGGGGAAAAATGGTCATTTAAAATTCGGTGAAGATCGTGAACATGGGAAATGACCCCAATAGCTATTTCCCAAAGTTACACGACCATATGACTTTGTATGAAAATAAAATAAATATTCTACGATCTTCCGATATGTAGAATGCGAGTCGTTACACTCTCCCCCTTAAGAAATTTCTCCCCCGAAATTCCTTAACTAAGAAAACAACAATGGGTCCCGAATGCTTATCAACCATTTGCAACAATCAAACATAAATAATAAACACAACTAGTTTATCCTAGCATGCAGAATAACTATATCGCCACTAAAAATCTTGCCAAGTAAAGAGTTATGGATATAACTTTCTTATGCTTTCCTTGGTTTCCTAAGTACAGTCATTCTCATTATCGCCCCCAATGGATCTTAACCAGTCTCACCGTCTTCCTCCGAAGTTGCTTTGTATCATGTTCGACAATACGAATCAGTCTGCGGTCCCACCTGCCTCAGGTTCTACCTCGACATCATCAAATTGATCTGGTGAAATAGTCATATCAGAATCGTGCATGAACTTCCTTAACAGAGAAACATGGAATACGTTGTGCACTCCTGCCATCTTGTCAGGTAATCCAACATTATATGCCAAATTCCCAACTTGTTTGAGAACTAGAAATGGACAAACAAACCTTGGTGCCAACTTACCTCTCCTACCAAAACGAATCATACTCTTCAACGGAGAGATCTTGACGAAACCAAGTCGCCAATGGAGAATTTCAAATCTCTTCGCCTTTTATCAACATAACTCTTCTGCCTATCTTAGCCGGCCATCATTCGTTGTTGAATAACCTTGATCTTATTTGAAGTTTCTCTTATTATATCTGGCCCAAGCAAAAATTTCTTACCTGTTTCCAACCAACATGATGGTGAGTTGCATGGTCTTCCGTACAAAGCTTCAAATGGAGCCGTACTGATATTGGACTGATAACTATTATTATATGCGAATTCAACCAGATGTAAATGGTCATGCCACGACCCTCCAAAATCCAGTATACAAGCTCTCAAGAGATCCTCTTATACACGATTCATCCTCTCGGTTTGACCGTTGGTTTGGTGATGGTATGCGGTACTGAGATGTAATTCTGACCCTAACGCCTCTTGTAATCTCTTCCAAAACCTACTAGTAAATAATGGATCTCAATCACTTACAATATCTTTGGGTACTCCATGAAATCTCACTACCCACTTCATAAACAGTTCTTCTAACTTAGCTGTCGTTCTATTCGACTTGATCGGTATAAACCTTGCACTTTTGGTCAATCGATCCACAATCACCCAAATACTATCATGACCCGATCTAGTCCTTGACAAGCCGTCAATGAAATCCATTGAGACCTATTCCCATTTCCATTCGGGAATTTCCAATGGTTGTAACAAACCACTAGCCTTCTTTTGCTCGGCTTTAACTAACTGGCAATTCGTGCACTTGGATATAAACTTCCCAATGTCTCTCTACATCCCTTCCCAGTAGTAGGTCTGCTTCATGTCTCGATACATCTTGTTACCACTAGGATGTATAGTCGGTTTCAAATTATGACATTCTCTAGGCACTTCATCTCTCAATCCATTAACGTTGGGTGCAACTAGTCTCTCATTCTTTCGGAGCCATCCCTCGCGATCAAGTCCATACTTGTTCATTTCCTCACCATCAATACCCATCTCTACCTTGGAGATGATTTCCAATAAGTTAGGATCGTCCCTTTGACTGGAACCGATCCGCTAAATCAGAGTCGGTCTGATCGTCAAGCTTGCTAACATCTCTGGATCCAATTCGCACTTAGGTCTGAAATCATATCCTGCAATATACTCCAGTTGCTTCCATTCAAGAAACGCAGCCCCCAAACTGGCTCCTACTCAATGCATCAGCTATCGCATTGTCCTTCCCGGGTGTGTATGCGATATTGAAATCATATAAAGCCAAGAACTTCAACCATCTCTGTTGACGAATATTTAAATCCTTTTGAGAGAAAAGGTACTTTAATGACTTATGATCGGTAAACAACTCGAATCTTTCTCCCAAGAGATAATGCCTCCATATCTTTAACGTGAACATGATTGCTACCAATTCTAAATCATGGATAGGATATCTTTTCTCATGTAGTTTCAGTTGCCGACTAATATAAGCTACAACCCTACATCCTTGCATCAATACATCACCTAGTCCAGTACCACAAGCAAAAACTTGATCCTTCTTGGTCAACTGAGTTAACGGTGTCGTTATCTTGGAGAAGTCTTGGATAAACTTACAATAATATCCCGCTGACCCCAAGAAACTTCCCACATCCGTTGCATTCTTGGGCGTAGACCAATCTTGCACCGTAGCCACCTTCGTAGGGTCCACGGCAATACCATTCTTGAAACAACATGGCCCAAGAACCTCACTTCCCTCCTCCAGAAGTAACATTTAGAAAATTTCGCTTTCAATTGGTGTTTCCTTAACACCTCTAACACTATCCTCAAATGTCCCTTGTGTTCTTCCTCTGTCCTCGAGTAAATGAAGATATCATCCACGAATATAAGAACAAACTTATTCAATTGATCCCTGAATACGCTATTCATAAGATCCACAAAATATGCTGGAGCATTGGTCAATCTGAATGGCATGACCAACCACTCATAGCATCCAGACGGCGTCCGAAATGCCGTTTTGGGTATAATCTCTGCTGCTACTCGAAACTGATGAAAACCTATCGCAAGATCTAACTGGGAGAACACTCTCACTCCATTCAACTGATCAAACAAATCATCTATCTGTGGAAGAGGATACTTATTCTTCCTAGTTACCTTGCTCAGCCCACGGTAGTCTACACATAAGCGAAGGGAACCATCGGTCTTGGTAGTAAATACAACTGGTGCCCCCACTTAGAAATACTTCTTTGGATAAATATCTTCTTCAAAAGATCGCCCACTTGCACCTCGAGCTCTCGCTGCTCCCTTGGCACCATACGACGAAGTGGCATCACTATAGGTCTAGCATATTTCACTAAATCAATCTGAAACTCAATCTCTCGGTGTGGTGGAAGTCCGGATACTTGCCAGCAATAGGCACATCAGATAACTCATCTTGCGGGATGTCGAGGGAATGTTGAAAACTAACCATCACCTCACCACTAGGTAGGAAACCCAATACCACCCTTCGCCCATCGTCCGCTCTAATGGTCACCGAAGACCCCTCACTGTCTACCACCACCCCATGTATTTAGAGCTAATCGATTCCCAAAATAATGCCAAACCCAGTCAAGCCTAAAACAAAGCAATCACAAACAAACATGCATCCATGACTCAATTAGACCGAATTATGACAAATCTTACTAAGGCTAGTCGAACCACCAATCGGGTTCATCACAACTAAAGGTCTATCGACAATCTTGGGTTCCAATTCCAACCTATCTACCAGGTCACTAGATACGAAGGAATGGGAAGCCTCGGTATCAAACAGTACTCGAATAGGAACATCATAAATGGAATGCATACCTTGAATAACGACGCCCTTTCCTTTCTCCACCATAGTTGGGGCATTCGACAAAGAAGGAACAACGTTGATAGCATATGCTTTCACAATCTGCTTCTCTTTAGGAGGTTGCGGACATTTATCCTTGAAATGTCCCACTTGGTTACAGTTGAAGCACTTCTTTTCCCCCGATTTTGCTTGACACTCTTTGGCATAGTGAACCTTCTGGCCACATCTATAGCACTCGATATCTTTCTTATTCTTCTTTTTCTGACCATCCTTGGTCTGATTCTATTTCCTCTTATTCTAGGAATTATTCTTTCCTCCACCCCTTGCCAGTGGCCTTGGCGCCTTTGCAGATGTAATGGTAACCTTGGTCTTCGACTTAGGGTAAAGGCTCTCAGATCTCAATGCCTTTCCCATAATAGATTCGAATGTCTCATCGATACGGTTTATGAGTCTTTCCCCCAAGTACTCATCTAGGCCAGTTATGAACCTCTCGTTCTTCTTCTCGGCAGTATCGATAAGAGATAATCCATATTTCGATAAGGTATCGAATTCAGCAATATATTCCGAGATTGTCATACCATTCTGCTTAAGCTCCAAAAAATTCCAGAACAATTCTGATTTCTAAGCAGCTGGAATAAACTTGTCACTGTAGTGAGTCTTAAACTGATTCCAAGTAATCTGATCCTCGGGAGTAGCTGCCGATTTGATAGCATTCCACCAATTCATAGATCGTCCTTGAAGCTGACGCGATGCTAACTTTCTCTTCGTTGCATCTTCGATCCACAAATCCTCGAAGATACGCTCACAACTATCAAGCCAATCTTGAACCTCTATATCCAATTCTGATCCATGGAACGGCTCCCCACCAAGACTAGTATAATCCTTGCTGAGCTTGGCGAAATCGGCTCTAGACGCCTGCAATGCTGCACCACCACCGTTAGCAGCATTAGAAACCGCTCCCTGAGCAACCCTAAGCTTCTCTCGCATGAAGGTAGTAACATTGTCCTTATATCAGGGACATTCCTACTGTTGGCCCATGAACCCGTACTCCTTGTATTTCGGCTCATCATCAAATCTATAAAGAGAAAATGATTAACCATCTCCTTATTGGTGCTTGTGTAGTGCGACTTTCATCCTTAGATATACTAATAGTATATATATATACATAGTTTTTGAAAACCAAAGCATCACAAATACGTTCTCTCATATACGTATGTTATCTCTTCCTGATGTATTCCCCTAGGTTAACTACGCAACCTAGGCTCTGATACCAAGTGTGACGGCCCGCCCCGTACTAGCCGACATTTCCCCGAAATGCGTTGTACCAATATCCAACTAGTACGGAACGGTCGTCAAAAAGGAAAAGTTGAAACGATGAATCACCAAGAACCTGTAGTATATCTCACAACGCATGGAATAAAATATAATGATAACATACTTGACATAAAACAGACGAGACAGTGCTTAAGCTAAAAACTAAACATCATAGCAGTCGAATCCAAAATACAGCTTATGATCCAAACCATCATTATTACAACTTCAAAATACTATCTCTAAAGCAAAATTACTACTAATGCCAAAAGCAGTGACCAGCAACAACACAAGGAGAATATATGTGAATAGTGCGTGGAAGCCTCATGCTCATCACCGGACAGCTGCTCGTGCATAACCACCTGACCTATCTCTAGTCTGCACATTTAGGAGCACACAGAGTAATAAGAAGAGACATAAAACTCTGGGTCAGACAAAAGTCCGGTATGAGCGATAGCAGCAAAATAAAACAATAATAGGTATAAATAATCATACCTGAACCTGGACCTGCAACCAAAGAGTTAGCACAATAAGATGTACAGTACTCTAAGGTAACACTAACATATAGTGTTAAATGAGAATGTGCATGTCATGGTGATAACAAACATCAAACATAGCAATCATCCTCAAATCTCTCACTCAGTACGTAAAGCATACGATATCCACCGCTTTGATCACCAAATTCATTGGGGCCATGACGACAACTCCGTACAACTACTACTATAACCATACTTCCCTGGTCTATAGTCAATAACCCTACCCAGTCCACACATCCCTGGCTCTAAGTTAAGGGCCAACCAGTCCACACTTCCCTGGCTCTGGTTTGTCTACATGCCCCCTCTCTTAAATGGTGAACCAAAGTTATAGATATAGATAACCCCTTTGCACACGTCCCGCAGCAAATCCCAACTCTAGAAGTTAACTCGTTGGTTTCCATCTGGATCCTGAGTGATAACTTCTCATTTGCACTTCCTTTGCATCTAGGGTTCTTAGTCTTCTCCGGTTCGGTTCAGCCCTTCACTTCGTCTCGGTTCGTGCTCCATGAGGCGGCTCGGTTCGGATACCCCTTCGGTTCGTGGGACGTGTTGCTCACCGGTTCGGTTCGGCCTCCATTGGCTCGTGGTCAAGCTCTGGATTGTGGTACATGATGCTCACCGGTTCGTGATACTCGCCGGTTCGAGTCGGGCTCCTTATCCATCTGGGTCGGTTCATGGCATCGGTTCGGGCTCGTGGGTGCTTCACGGTCCGGATCGTGATCTCCTACTCGTGGCATCGGCTCGTGGGGAGTAGGTGGTTCATGGTTCGGGTCAAGGTGCTTCACGACGGTTCAGCTCATGGTCACATGCCATGGTTCGGGTGCTCCGTCTCGTGATACATGCTTCACGAGCGAGTCGGTTCATGGTACATGACCTGATCTGATTTCCTGTACCTCTTTCCAGCAACTGTTTACGCCGCACGACGGCGTTTTCGACCATCCTAACTTTACTAAACAATTATAAGGCATCCCAAACAGTAGTAATAACATGTGCAATCAATCAAAAATATAAAAACGTCAATTACATGTATTATTTAGGATCAAACATACCCAAAACCATTATTTTCCCCTTAATCCGCTTAACCATGTTTAACTATAGGATTAGCAAACATAATCCAAATTAACCCAAATTTTCAATAAAGGCATAAAATAATATTTTAGAATTATCACATATTTTTCCAGATAGTTATGATGCATAATTTCGCTAGTTATCACTAATCACCCCTAATTAGCCGTAATTAGTGAATAAAAGTGCAAATCACTCACCTTAGCCACAAATGAAATCTTAGATCTAAAACTTTACTGTTATGGCATGGATCTCTATGTATTGCAGCAGCTCAAACCCTGATTTGGTGCAAATTTGACTTGATTTGGTGTAGTTTTGGTTAATTAGTGATTAGAAAGCAATTAGGTCGAGATTTAGAAGATGAAGGCCATTGTTGGGGTTTAAGGGAGGTTAGTGGCAGCTGAAAAAATGAAAGGGAATGTTTCTCCAAACCCTTTCAGCCCTCCCATAACCTTAATCCTGAAATGGGTTATGGGTCTACCTGCTAATCACCCCGTTAAGCCCAATTATGTTGTTTTTCCATCTCCAAATTTTATTTTAGGCATATCTCCTAAACGGTAAGTCCTTTTGATTAATGTGACCATCTACAGAGAGATAAACCATCATCCGAATCCAATGGAAGTGGTTTTAGGTCAAAACGCCTTACCAATCAAAAGTTATAGGCAAAACAAGATTCGTCAGGGGAAAACGGTCATTTAAAATTTGGCAAAAATCGTGAACATGGGAAATGACCCCAGTAGCCGTTTCCCAAAGTTACACGACCATACGACTTCGTATGAAAATAAAATAAATATTCTACGATCCTTTGATACGTAGAATGCAGGTCATTACAATCTTAATATTAGATCCAATTTGAAAGATCACGGAATAGCTTATCTGAATCATACTCAAGGACTGGAAAGCAGTCAGGTGAGTGGATTTAAAATTATACCTTTTGGTGATGGTATATTTATTGTTTACATTCATCGTAATTCTTAACGTGATAAATAATTAGAATTTGTGGTAATTACGATATAATTTATTTCTAAGTACGTAAGAATATTGTTGTTGTACAAACCTATTCCATTAATCTTCTGTTTGGATTGAGGATTATTGTAATACTAAAATTGTCCAATTTACAATAATTATGACTATGTTTTTAAGATTGTTATTTAATGTCAAATTAGATATGCTGTAAACAGAATTACAGTGAAATTGAGAATAGTGGAAAAAGAATTTATACGCCTAATTTTTGTATGGAAAATTTTCAGTAATTGAAAATGGTATATGAGAAATATGAATTTAACATCTAACTCAAAAGATAAAAAGGGGAAATTAGTAGTGGGCTGAGTTAGCTGGATTTGGGAGAATGGATACATTTCCAAAACGGCAAAATTACTGAGAACGTAGTTGCAAGAAAAGAAAGGAAAAAGGGATTAGTGTGAAATAGGGGTTCTTTAACCATATTGCATACTAGTCAAATAAAATATATATGTATTTCCACAATGAAATTATAGAAAATAGCTTGCAACTATGGATCTCAATTGATGTACGTTATGGAAATAGATCTTCACATCTTTTCGTTAACCAATCTAATGAGGTGTGTGGAATATTTTCCAAAAATAATAAGAATGCACAAGTCGGTAATTAAAGAAAGATCACAACAAATAAAAGTTGCTTCGAGGAACCTAAGAAAAAATGAGATGAACGGGGAATATAACCTATAACAATTAATTATATGGACAAGAATGAAGTATAATAAGAAAGCTTTTCCTAGGGACAAGTGTAATTATAACGTAAGATGTAATTAATGATTTACAAAGAACTCGTTAATAAATCTTAATTACGAGAACTAAGTTAACAAGTAAACACACAACAACGGCTGTGATAATAGTATAAGATAAGGTTATGATTAAATAAAAAAGAATAAAGTAGGCTTATTATTAGTAGACTTATAATTGATAGTATTAGGTCTGATAAATGTGGTAAATAATAAGCATGAGTCCCCTCTGACGGCATAGGGCTGAATAAAGAAAGTAAGCAACCAATTATGATCTAATGAACCAAGTAACTTAAATAAAAAGTGAGTACGTGGATAATCAAGTTAATTGTCAATGTGATGAGATAAAGAAAGAGCATGATTAAATGATTAGACGTAGGATATAATAACGTGATGACGTGATGCGATGGAACCAGTCCGTACGTATGGAGGTGAAGATCCCAACAAGGTAGATCATCATGGTGTTTGGAGACACGAGAGGAGCACATCCAATTGATTATTTTATAGGACTGGAGAGAGGCACTCGGCTTCTGCGGGACGTGGTATGGTACTCCGTGATGGTCCTTTGTAGTAGGCTTCGGGCTGTACCCACATAGGTTTTGTCTGTACGATACCATCTGGTCAGTATACCTTGACCTAGTGAGTGGTAGTCAAAAGGCTGTGGCAGATGGCATTGGGTGATTCGGCGATCTGCCTCGCTAGTGGGAGAAGTTAGTCAGGACCAAAGTAAGGATAGTAATCGTTGAGTACCTATCATCGGCAGTCAGTGGGATGCAGAAAGATTAGAGCTAAACCTACATACCAGTGATCTTTCACTATTGGGACGTTAGTTGTGGGACATGCCAAATTAGATGTTAGATTGGTTAATAGGGGCACATCATTATCTCTTGGTGATGTCTTCCATTAGTTGAGGGAGAGGCCAGTGTGGGGCCATAACCATCGTGAAAAAGATAGACGATATATGAACATCTGTATTCCAGGCCTAATGAAGCTGTGCTTTACAGATATTGAAAGCTACCAACCGTGTTTCGTACATTTTATGCAGCCTTATTACATGATTCGAGTTATAGTAGGAAGAACGTTCTTGTGAGGGTCTAGATACACGCACTGGGTGGTGTATTGTAGACATTATGGCATTACTCTTTATTGAGATGTGACTCGACGAATGAGGGCGGATTCGAGGACCTGTATGCCTACGTGGTATAGCGATGGTGATTCTATGTGATTACATGGTGTATACGCTTCCATGGCATAACGACGGAGATCGTACAAGGAGGGTACTATGGGGGAAACCTTGAGATGTTGGATATATATATATATATTAGGTTAAGCTATCGGGGAGTAGATGGGTACGACGTGAGTGTGGGGCCTTGAGTGTTATTAACCTAGATAACCTAATAATTAAGAAAACCTAGTTGAACGGTATATGTAGGGTTATTTCAGAATGTATAATTTGTCCTCTCACCAGAACTTTGTGTTCTGACTCCCTCACCATAACATACTCGCAGGTTTGGTTTTGGGTAGAGATTTGGTTGCCTTTGGACACTTATTAGACATTGTTATTATTTCAGTAAAGCTATATTTGGTTATTGTATTTTATGCACACCGTTGTGGAATGTTTTATCGAGCTCTAATATATTTATTATCTTTGTCTTTTCTGCAGGATACCAAACAAGCCAACTCGGACTTCGATAGATTGGGATATTTGAGAAAAAATTGATCTATCGAAATTCGGGTTGTTACAATGTGCCTTGAGCATGAGACATACTAGCTTAGGATCTATGTTCCTTAAGTGGAAGTAGCTCGAGCATATCGCTGATTATGATTTTTTCCCTAGATGTGAGTTGGAACAGGAAATGTTGACAAGTTTGACTAGCAGACCAACTTTGATTTAGCGGATTGGTTTTAGTCAAAAACATGATCGCAACTTGGTTGGGATCATCGCTAAAATTGAATCTGGGAGGATATGAGAATGTATGGACTCAACCAAGTTGATTGACTTCATAAGAATGGAAGACTATTTTTTCTTGATGTTGACATATTAGGGGATGAAGTTCTTCGAGAGTGCCATTAATCGAAATTTACTATACATCCTAGTGGTTATAATATGTTTTGGGATACAATAAAACCTATTATTAGGAAGGAAAGAAGAAGAATATTGGGACATTTTGAGATGCACACTAGGATTGACTAAAGAGTAAATGAATATGATACTATGTAAATACCACAGAAAAATAATCCAAGAGTTAGAAACGATCACACCAGAGTTTTCATACTGGTTTGGACTTCTTGTTCTACCTTCAATCCTTAAGCTTTCTTTCGTCCTTTCACTAACAAAACAAACCCCTCACTTGGTCCATAGTAATAGGCTTGTACAAATGGTTTTTTAATAGCTTTTTGTTCTATACACACTGATTTTGGTTCAAGCACAATTCTTCTTATAATATCTCTTGAGTGAACAAGGATATAAAAAAGAATTTTTTTGTTAGTAGCGAGTGTAAGACAACAATCGAACTTTTGATAGCGTATAAGAGTTTAGAAAGCAAGAATGTTTACAAAGAAAAATTAATTCTTAGTCTCATGAATTCAACATCTTAAGGTAAATGTTAAATGGTTTCCATCAGTAGTTACATATCTATATAATGGTTGAAACTACTGGTAAAGAGATGTAGAGGAGGAGGAAGAAAATAAGTGTCTTTTTAGAAAGGTGCATTATAATTTGATTAGACTTCAGGATATTTGTTTCACACGTCTGAGTCAATTTAGGATTATTTCTTGAACTTTGAGTCAGATGTCTGAATCATTATTCAGATGTCTTAATCATTATTTAAACATTCGACTCAGGTTTGGAATCGATTCTAAGAACAGAGTCAGATGTCTGGTTTTAATTTCAGATGTATGACACATATGCGTGCAAGTTTTTGCCTTATGCACCAAACATCTAGAAGGATGATTCATACGACTGATTCCCTTCTAAAAATATATGATAAGACTTGAAATATATATAATAAGTGTATACGTGTTTGTTTTTCAAGAGAAATTATACATATTATCTAAAACACTAAAATGCAAATAATTGTATCTTACAAAAATCTTGTTAGGTATTGCACCTGGCAGAATGGTTTCTTTGGTTAACTGCAAATATTTGAATATACTATACCTACAAGTGGTTGGATAACTTGGTGATATATGATTGTATAGTTGTTGTCTTTAAAACTCGAAAGGTGGTGTTCTAACACATTCATTTCAAAGTGCTTGAACCATTAGTTAGTCAATGCTGAGTAAAAGAAGCTTAGTAGTTTTTAACAACCATTAGAGATTTCCTAACGGAAACAGAACAAGTGTCAATGGATTTCATTGATGATATGTGAAGGACTTGATCATAGTACAATATCATTTTTGTAATCGTCGATCGGTTTCCATGATCGCTAGATTTAATCCCATCAAATGAAGTAAAATGGCAGCTAAGCTGGCCGACTTGTATGTCAGATGAATTGTGCAATTCCATGGATTGTTGAAGGGTATTGAACGCGACCGAAACCCATTGTTTTTTAGTGGATATTAGAAAATCTTATAGGTAGCCTTAGGGTTTGAGCTACACTTCAATACAAGTTATCACCCTAAAATTGATGACCAAGGTGAAACAGTGAGTCATATTGTGATGACCGCCCACAGCCTCCGCACTAAACAAAAAGAATAATGCGCTAAAAGATGTGTCATGTAGCTATGGACGATCATCATGGTATAATTACACAATTGGAACCTGTCGTAAATCTCACAGCTTAAGGATAAAATATGATAGAATATATACAACAAGTATTAATAGTGTAGCAGAAAACACTAGACTTTCATAACGACTAGAAAATAATACCCATAGACTTGAGTTACAATAATAGTGTTTGTACAAATTGCCTCACTACAGCACTTAGAGAATAACAAATAGCGGAAATCCAAATACTATATAGTAAAAGACAGTACGCGAGCCACCTACTTGCTTTCGAACAGCTACATCGTCCACGCTAAGCAGTCACCTGCCACCTAGTCCGCCCATCTAAAAACAGACAAACAGCCCAAGGTAATAAGAGGGAAACATAAAATCTTGAGTCGGACAACAGTCTTAGTGAGCGATAAAACAGCTAACAAACTTCATCAATAAAGTATATGAGAATAGGTAAATTAACAAACCAATCTACCAAACACCAGAGAAGAACTCAACTCTCGTCTTCCCCACATCGGACAGTGATAGCCTTTACATTAAACAATTCAACCATTCATCCATGGAAACCAGAACACTCATTCAATCATGGTAAAGCACTCATGACATCCAGATTATATATCTCATCTAAACCATTATAATCGAATTCAACATCCCTCAAGCACAAGCCCCAGAGGACTAAACCAATATCAGACAAGCACCCAGGGAACATCTCCTTCAACGTTGGACAATCTACATGAGATAGTACAAATAGATTATCCAAACAATCAAACATCCATGACAGACTCTGGCTATTACCGCCAATCCTACTTTGAAACAATTGTTAATTGTATGATGGCCAACCTTGCCATATGTCAAGGACTAATGGTAACCCTAGTTCTAGTATAAACTCCATGCGCCTTTCAACGATACGTATGCATGTACAGCCGTGACAACTAGGCATTTCAATGAAGTATATGAATACATTAATTTTAGCATGTTTTGGAGAATCGGTGAGTGATTCTAGCTTGTCTGGAATCTTAATACATTGATTTTAGCTTGTTTTGGAGAATCAGTGAGTGATTTGAATTTCTCACATGGACTCAATGAAGTATATGAATGTTTGATAATGTTTTTCATAAAATTCAAGTGTTTTACCATAGATGTACAAGTTGGTAAGTTCATTTTCATATGAATCACCCTAGGATATAGTTTAGCATCTTTAAAGTGATAATTTGTATGCCATTTCATATGTTTATGCAAGTTAGATCCGCAATTTAGTTCATATGTTCATTTATGATGATTTTGGTGAATTTTACGTAATTATTGATGAAAATGTCATATTCATGTTGTTAGTGATTTCATAACATGTTTATGGCTGCAAATGATGAATTAGATGAATAGATTTCATCGAGATAGTCGATTGGCGAAGTTTTGGTCGAAATTGGACTTGATTTCGGGTTGTACATGCCACGAGTCGAGTGTGTAGTATGGGTGAAATACAAGTGCAGTACAAAACGAGGGTCGATTGCATGCAATGCCCTGGTTGGTCGTGCATCTCGTAGGGGTCGGTCGGTCTTTATGTTGATGGAGGGACGATCGAGAATGAAAGTTGGGTCGATCCGTCCTCTCCTGGTCGGTCAGTCTAATCTGGGTTTGAGCAAAGGTGGTCGGTCCAAGGTGGGGTCGGTCATGGTTTCTTGATCGGTCGTGCACCCATATAAAAGTGGTCAGTCAGCAAAGGGACTGGAGATGATTTGGGTCAGTCAGTCCGGTGAAGAGCAGGTCTGTCGATCGCACCATGCTGGGTCGAGCAAAGGCAGGGGTCGGTCGCACCAGCAGATCGGTCCACAGGGTCATTTTCTGAAAATTCTATTTTTCTGATACGGCCCAAATTTGAACAATAAAGCTTTAAAAAAAATTCAAGGGCAACCCTCCCAAACCCTAGCCGCAACACAGTGGTGTAAATTGGCTCACTAATGGTGTGACTTCAAAGTAATTTCAAGTAGGAAGGTTTGAAGTAATGAAAGGTGTTCGTTGATCGGTGTAGAACAGCGAATGAGGTGACAACTCAAAGGTCGTGAGTTGGCGGATAATGGTTGCTTGAGCTATGAAAAGTCGTCAGGTTGTAAGATTAGAGATGCAAAGGCCAAGAGATTATCGTTGTCGTAAGTTCTAGCAGGCTCAAAGCAGGGGCATGATAGGGGCACCTAAAAGACCGGTTGTAGTTTGAGTACCCTGGCTATCATTGAAAGGCCTAGTTGTCAAGGTTGGACATGCATACGTATCGTTGAAAGGCGTATGGAGTTTATGCTAGAACTGGGGTTACCATTCGCCGTTGACATATAGCAAGGTTTGCCGTCATACGATTAACGATGGTTTCAAAGCAGGATTGGCAGTGATAGCCAGAGTCAGTCATGGATGTTTGATTGTTTGGATGCTCTGTTTGTACCGTCTCATGTAGATTGCCCAACATCGAAGGAGATGTTCCTTGGGTGCTTGTCTGATATTGGTTTAGGCCTCTGGAGCTTGTGCTTGAGGGATGTTGAATTTGATTATGATGGTTTACATGAGATATATAATCTAGATGTCATGAGTGCTTTACCATGATTGAATGGGTGTTCTGGTTTCCATGGATGAATGGTTGAATTGTTTAATGTGAAGGCTATCACTGTCCGATGTGTGGAAGATGGGAGTTGATTCCTTCTATGGTGTTTGATAGATTGGTTTGTTAATCTACCTATTCTCATATACTTTATTGATGAAGCTTTTTGTTGTTTTATCGCTCACTAAGACAGTTGTCTGACTCAACGTATTATGTTTCCCTCTTATTACCATGGGATGTTCATTCGTTTTTGGATGGGTAGACTAGGTGGCAGGTGATTGCTTAGTGTGGACGATGTATCTTTTCGGAGGCGAGAAGGAGGCTGGCATACTATCATTTTACTATATAGTATTTGGATTTTCGCTGTTTGATGTCCTCTTATTACCTAGAAACCATGACCGACCCCAACTTTGACCGACCACCTTTGCTCAAACCCAGGTTGGACCGACCAACAGGAGAGGATGGACCAACCCACCTTTCATTCTCTATCGTCCCTCCATCAGCATGAAAACCGAACGACCCTTACGAGATGCATGACCGACTAGGGCACTGCATGCAACTGACCCTCTTTTTGTACTGCACTTGTACTTCACCCATACTACACACTTGACTCGTGGCCTATACAACCATAAATCAAGTCCAATTTCGACCAAAACTTCGCTAATCGACAATCTCGTTGAAATCTATTCATCTAATTCATCAGTTGCAACCATAAACATGTTATGAAATCACTAACAACATAAATATGAAAATTTCGTCAATAATTATGTAAAATTTACCAAAATCATCATAAATGAACATATGAACTAAATTGCGGATCTAACTTGCATAAACATATGGAATGGCATAGGAATTATCTGTTTAAACATGCTAAATTATATCCTAGGTTGATTCGTATGAAAATGAACTTGCCAAGGTATAGATCTATGGTAAAACACTTGAAAAACATGATCAAACATTCATATACTTCATTGAATCCATGTGAGAGATGCCAATCACTCACCGATTCTCCAAAACAAGCTAAAATCAATGTATTAAGATCATGGACAACAAACAATTCGAACCAAACTCCTTGATCTGATGAATTCTCACTTCAATTGATTTAGATCTAGCCTCTAATGGTGTAGTTCTTTAATTTCCTCCCTTAGATTTTGATTTTTATTGGTGGAAAGGTGTTAGAGGAAGGAGGAACATAGGCACCAAATGAGAGAAAAGAGAAACTAAACCATTTCCCATATCTCTCACCCCTTATTTATAGTTTCCACCAGCACACTAATAGGCCTCTACAAATCAGCCCATTAAGGCTCCCAAAACCTGAACAGCCAACTAAAAAACCTTAAAACAATGATTCCTTCCAAATCGCTGAACCAAATCTCTAATGTAACCACTCTACGAAAAGACAATCATCATTTCCTTTCCAATGGCATAGGTCTCACCACCTAATTTGACCTGATTCAAAAGTTATGCCATGTACAAGACTGACAGGGGCAAAATGGTCACAAATAAATTTGATAAAAAATTATGGACATATCTTGCATCCCCATAAACTACATATAAAAATATGAGAATGACCCTACCCTCAGGGAATAAAATCAAAATATTTTACGATCTTCCGATACATAAAATGTTGGCTGTTATTCGTATCTTGGAAAATCTTTTACGAGGTTGCATATTAGTTTTTTGAAGGCTCATGGGACGGTCTCTAGCATTTGGTTGAAATTGCATATACAAATTATTATCGATCTAGCATCAGTCTGGCACCGTATGAAGCTTTATATGGTAATCCGTTCAACTCTCCTTCATGTTGGTGGAAAGCGGGTGAGAGACTGATATTTGGGCCATGTTGTTAAAGTGCCCTCAGAGAAGATTGAGATCTTCTGATAATGGATGAAGATTGCTTAGGACAAACAAATATGTTATGCCGATAAGAGATGTTGAGATTTGGAATTCTCTACTGGCGACTAGGAGTTTGTTGTGATTTCACCCTTTAGAAATGTGATTCGGTTTAGTAGGAAAGGGAAGTTGGCGCCAGAATTTATGGGACTTTTTCTGATTCTCTAACGGAATAGAAATTTAGCTTGCATGGTCGACCTACCTTAAAAGTTGGTTGGAGCACACAATGTATTCTACATTTTTCACTTAAGAAAGTTTGTACATGACTCAAGCATGACCCTTACACCCAATTAGTTGGACGATATCGAGGTGGAGCAGAAAGCTTCAGAGACTTGTAAACCCACTCGTATAATTAAGCATGATACAAAATAATTGAAACACCCCATACCACTTAATGTTTGCTAAAGTATGGTCCCGCTAAGAAATATAAAGCATTATAGGTATAAAGACATGAATATAGATAACAAATATTTAAATTCACCGAACATAAATAATAAAACGCATTGGAATATAATTTAAAAAGAAGTGACATTACATTTATTCAAAACCAGCTGCCTCAAAATGACAAGAAAAGAAAATAAATCTCAGTCATAAAATCAGAGTACAACTAGAAATATTACAACCAAATAGTGGAATTAGATAAATTAGCAATGGAAATACATCTGCTAAAAAGATAAGGCTCCAAGAAATGTCTGTTAAGCAATCCACACTAAGTGCTTCCACCCTTTGAGCCTCTGGGGAAGAGGAAGAAAAAGAGAAATAAGAAAGGAGAGTGGGTCAAACATAAACTCTGGCGAGCTGTATAATTACTAGCATGATTGATAAATAAAGGAAATAGTCAAAATAGTAGTTCTAGTGTCAGATAGGATAAGTGCCTTTACACAACTAATAAGTGAACATATAAGAATGATGTACGAGGATTAAAAGTATGGTCAATTATTATTTAATTTGATACAATTTGATTATTTGCACTTTACAGCTACAAAAATGATATAATTAGGATAATCTTCCTAATACTACTAATTAATCGGTTGCTAATAAACCAAAGAGTGATAACTTGTGCCCACTATAGTTCTTGGGCTTATCAGACCCGACCTATCAACAAAAAGACATTGCATTACCGTAGGCGTTGTAGTGTTTTATCTTTCCCAATAGGTTCAACGCACACACATTGTACCATAAGAACACATCCCGCACTCATCTACATTTGGACTATCTTACTAGCTAACATATCACGAGTGTGTTAGCCTCCTCCCTAGTGTGAGACCATCTGTGATAAATGGTATGCCATCTGGTATGGATCCTGACCAAGAAATCCTACTTGTCCCAAATCCCCTTTGATTAGGACCCTCATAGATTTACCATAGAAACCATAATGATAGAATAACCATAGAATGCCTATTTATGAGGTCAAAATATAATTGCCTATTTACGAGTTCACCATAGAACCGTGGAATTAGGCTTATAACTTAACATTGTTTAAATTCAATTTTATATTAAATCTATTTGTTTATTTATAACCTTGTGTTATAATTGCATATTTACATCTACATTTAAACCACATTTGTTTATCATGATTCTTTGTATTTGTACAATCTATCGTATTTATGCAAATATATTACAGTTTATTTTTCAGTCAACCAGTGCCATAGTTATTAGGAAAATCTTATAAAGTTTGCCTATTTTCAGTCCAAAATCCTTTTGTTACATTTAACATTACATGTCAATTTATCCCCAAATTCTCAAATCTTCTATTACATAATTCTAGTATAACCATATTTTCCATCGCATGCAAAATAAAAAGGATTATAATCAGTCGCATAAGTTTAGATGCACAAATCAGTGACCTAAATCAGTAGTATACATATGTCGATATTGCAAATCTAGGGATACTTTGGGCATAACAAAAAATTAACTTAAAACTGAAAAATTAGACATAGAAAAGAGAGGAAGGAGACTGAGAAGATATCTTACATCATTTTAAATATTAACTAAATAAGAACCGTAAGAAAAAGGCAGAATAATAACTTACAGAAAGAAATTTGCAGAAAAACTACAACTTAGAGGAAATGAACTAAATGATAAGAACTGTAAATAAAAGCGTAAATAAGAACAACAACTACTATTAGGTCTATTTACCTAAATATAACAAAAATCTAAATAATTATAAAACTCATTGGAAAAGGCTTCCTTCCTGGTCCAGCCGGAACCCACCTCCAAAATAAATAAATATAAGAGAAAATATTATTATTTAAAAAAACTCAGTTTCCCTAAAATTTAAATTTTGTTTGGCATATCTTCGAAAAAGAAGACTAGCTATAACACCCTGAACTTTAATGAACAACGATTGAATATAAAAGATTAATAAACTAAATATCAATCAGAATAATATTCCTGATCAAAATGGACACTTGGTTTGCCAAAATCAGAGTTAAAATGAATTAGTTATGAATTAAAGAAGAATTTAGAAAAATTAAAATAAATAAACGGTTGAACCAACGGTCACTGGGCGACCTAACCCAACTGGATCGACACATGTGTCGATCCATGGGTCAACCCCTGTGTCGACATAGGTATGCGGGTGGGTCAAGTAAAGGTAACTGCGTGCCTTGCATGGCATGCAGGCAAAGATGTTCATATTTGTTAACGATATTTTTCATCAACACCGGTGGTGAGTCAGTAGGGAAAGACCTAAAGGGGAATTAGGTGGATTGGCTCACTTTCACAATCGATTCTAGTGTGAACTTTAGACACTGATGCTCAGAAGTGCAGGATCACCGAGGACTATAAGCCCGATCTAAGCTCAACGGGTGAGATTCGTTTCGACATTCGAGGGCATTGAGGGATATAAACCCAACTCTGTATCATGTATAATAAACTGCAACTACTATGATTAAAGAAATAATAATACACACTTACAGAGCAACTTTCATATAAGAAGATCCCTTTTCATTAAATTTTTGTTAGGAGTACATGAATGTCATAGGGAGGAATTCTCCATTGATTCTATTTATTAAGTTATTTTGAGAGTACAAATATTAAGGAAGAAAAGATCGACCCCCTAAATGTGACCTCTGGGGTCTTATTTATAGTGGTTCTGGACCCCTTCCATTGGTGGGCTATTGGACCTGCAGGGGTCTGTCGGTTGTTTAATTCTTGACTTTGGATGCTCGACCTTCGGCCTCCTTTGGTGTATTCGGTTGTAATCCTTGGATGATGCTTGAATTCTTGAAAGCAGCTCCTGAATGTAGGCTTGCGGATATGAGCTTTCGAATGTAGGCTCTCGGCTTTATCATGAATGCTTAGAGGGGCTTCACCTCATGGCGTATGTTGACAGACGCCGAGTCGAATCCGCTATGGGTTTTGGTACTAGGTGGCTGTGACGACCCGAACTTCCCCATGAAGGAAAGCACGGATTGAGTTGAGGACAACACACATCGGAACGCAAACAGAAGAACATTTCATTGCTTATTACAACAATTTCATCAGAATACAAGAATATACAGAGTATAAACAAATATAATACATCAAAGAAATATCGGAGATTCAAATACATTACTGCAGCGGAAAAATAAAACAATACACAACTGAAAGAGATATACGGATATAGAGCTTTCCAGATATCATTCCAGCTGTAAATCAGGATCCTGTGAATATAAATCTGCAAAACCAAAACTACTAGCTGCCCGTGTGGAAAATAGGGGCACCCAGAGTTTAGGTTAAAACAATAAACTCCAGGTCAGTCATGTGACTGGTGTGAGAACTAAAACAGTTATTCTTTTGATTTTAAAGTTAGGTAAATCAAGGGACCATGCCGTATAACGCGGAACGGGTTTCCTCCCAAGAATACCAGTGCATAAAATAACAAGCAATGCTAAATAAAGAACAGTGAAGCTATTATAAGACCCAGGTCCCATTACACAATGCAACACAAGCCGGATGATAGGGTTTTTACCTTATAATAGGCAAAGAATGCTTGATAAGCTAAATTCATCTTTTATTATTACTATAAGTGTATAGCATCAAAACAATTTCAATCATGTATCAATCATAGACGACATAAGTGCCTCATACCACTATGTCGCCATATATAGGTTCTACAATCAAAACCGCAAAGTCACGTATTGGAAGTTGGATTTCCATCTGTGAACCGAGGCAAGGGATCATCCTCACCGAATTCGAGACGCTCAAGCCCGTGTCTCAGGAACAGCTGCAACTGCCCTATGGATCATCAGGGTCGGTCCACCGATGTGGATTATAATGCCTGAACACTGCGTTTCCCTGCCCTTTGGGGCGTAAATGAGCCAAATGACTCCATCGGCTCCACATAGTCACCGATATATCCGAGGCGCCTCGCAATCCAACAACCACACAGGTGAAAATAATATAAATGTCAGGGCTGGTAGGTCACTGATACCACCCTAGCTAGAAGGAAATGCGTGCCCTCCCTGAGGTCCTCTCCCGTTTTTGGCTCATAACCGGGGTGTGAGGCTCGCGAGACAATGCTACACAAAGCTGTGCCACACAGGCGGTTCTTTGATCATCAACCACAAGACTCTGCTTTTCAACAGATGCCTTGATAATTTGCATCTTAGCATGCCACACAAGCAAACCACTCCATGCAACCGATATCCATCAATCACACAAAATGATATCCAATGTCAGACACACAGTCCATTTACAAGTCCGTTGTGGGTCTGAACGAAATCGGAGGCACCTTGTACCTTGCATATCCATCAATCTCCAAGTATGTCTGGACGATCACTAACTGATTCCCTCCTCTTGGGTGTACGGCCCAATCAAGATCATCAGTAATTATCCAAACGATGTTAATACCTCCGGTATTCGACCACCGTCTTCATCCTCGACACATCGTCGAATCAGTTATTCAGAATGGGGTAAACCCGGTCTTTCTGAGTAACTCGCTTATATAATAAACAAGTGTTACGCAAACACAACATACGCCTGTTTCCAATTCAGAATATTCTTTTATTCAAATACTCTTATACTTTGGGAAAGGTTCCCATTAATTTTATCAAAGATAAATTCTTTAAATTTATTCTTTAATCTTCTTTTGAATATCAATTCAAACCAAATTATGGTTTATCCAAACTATTCGGGATTAGCGAACCTTACCGAAGTAATCACTTGTTAAATTTCCCAACCCCAACCTATTCATCCCATGAAGTAAAACTGGTCATACTTCATATCTAAAACCACGGTGTTATCGGTAAATTCAATTACCATTTCACGTTCAAATCTAATTAAAGATTTAACTATCGCTTGGAGCAAAACTGGTGATACCCCATTCTCGATCATTTCAATCTAATTAAAGATTCATTAAAACTCCACTTGGTTTTAATCTTCCCAAAAATCAATATTAATGATTTTTTAACTTGGGAAATCATATCATGTCTTTAACTGGGTTAAAGAACCAATATCATTTAAAACACGATTCACGATAAACCCAAAATCACATTCTATTTACAATGGAATCTTCATGGAAAACAAATCGATATATATATATAATCGATATAAACTTCCATATCCGACTAATAATATAAATGGAATAACGGCAAAGCCTTTTAAATTCCAGATATATTAATTGTCTTCGTCCACAGAAATTCACTTCGATTATTACCAAATCAAATTCCAGTCCATTCAAATTTATTTTTATTAAATTGGAAAACTTTACTTTGGAAAATCTCCTTTAAATCTTAACAAAAGATTTATAAATTCCAAATCACATTTCACTGTAAATAGGGTTAAAGAACGAATGTCGTTAAAACACAGTTCACGATAAACCCAATTCACATTCCATTAATTATCGGGTTAAAGAACAAGTGTTATTTAAAACACCGTTCACGACAAACCCAAAAATCAATTCAAATTCAATTCCAATTAAATACCATTTAATTGGTATACTTCATTAAATCTAAATAAAAAGATTTAATCTTTTTCTCAACTGGGTTTAAGAACAGTACTAATGAAGACACCATTCACGACAAACCCAAATCCCATTTGATATTAAATACAAGGCTCTGAATAGAAAATATATCGGCTTATATTCAATATCAAGTTCTACGACCAACAAATATCGTATTGGAAATAATGATATAAATATATCTTTCAAATTTCCATAACAATATCGGTATAATCACGAAATCCAACATCGAAATATTCCGGAGACAATTTCGACTGAAATCCATTTCCACTTTATATATTGGAAATTCTGGTGACTTTCAAAACCATTTCAAATCCAATTTATTTATTTTAAAAATAAATGGATTATAATTCTAGTTCAAAACTAGTTCATTTCGATAAAAATCTATTTTTATCTTTTCAAATTTGGAGTTTTTCATCCCAATTCTTCCCAAATCATTTCTTATGATTCTACACTAATTATTGATATTTTTAATAATTTTATCAAGACCCGTACAGTCGATTTCCATCAACGGCCATCAAACTGCACTTACAGCGACCTTTTTCGAATTTGATTTGGGTATAATTCCAAATCCAACTGTTAGATTTCTAATTTCTTGTATTCTTTAGAAAGCTCTTTTCGATACGAACCCAATGTTCTGGATTTAGGAGAATAAGACGACCGGATCTCCCGTAATGTCCATTCGAAGTCAATGGTCGAAATTCGCGAACTGCCGCAGCGCGGCGCGTTCTATTCAGGCCATTATTTATATAATATATATATTATATATTTTGTCGATTTCCTTTTAAAACGTATTTTATAAATCATTTTAAATTCGTTTTCAAAACGATTTCAACTTCATATTCAATTACTAATCAAAATTGAATATTCCATATCATCGATATATAAATGATAATATTTTTAAAGCATTAGATTTTGAAATATATTCCTTTTTTATATTCATTATAAAAATGAATAAAATCGATATAAATATCGTTCACTTCAAAATAGCGTCAATCTAATCAACACGGCTATATATATTTCAACAACTTCGTTATTCAATTCAACAAATGAATTTTTTCTTCAACACATGAATTTTCTTTTATTCAACACATGAATATATATTTTATTCAACACATGAATTTTTTTTATTCAACACATGAATATTATTTTATTCAATACATGAATTTTCTTTATTTTCCAACTTGAAATGAGGCCCAATCAATTACCATACAATGTGATTGATATGGATTTCATACACACCCGTACACTACAACAATCAAACACAGTCAACCATCATCCAAAGTGCATTCTGCACTGCATAAGCATCAAATATAAATATTTAATGCTTATAACAGCCTATCAATCAATCGATCGACATACAGCTAATTATTGGAACTAGTGTATGGCCAATTTCATCCCAACACCCGTGTGGGGTTTTCAAACAATCAAACACAGGTCTTATTTGTGCTGTTGGGCGATGTGTAAAATTTATCGTCCCAATCCATATCAGTCAAATGTGTGTACATAAACAAATCATCCGATTTGTTTATAACTATTTATTTTATATAAACATTAAAAATTATATTTTTAACCATAAAATAATTTATTCCATTCCACTACACACAATCATTTTTCCCAACACATCAATCAAACAAACAAGTCATCCATGGTCTGTGGACGACGGGTGTCGGGTGCTGCTAAGCACCGTCTGCATCCTAGTATATATTTCAACTAAAAAACAAATAAAAATAAATGTGAGGAGTTCTCACCTAGAAGCTAAACCACACACCGCGACTCTTCATATGTAGAAACTCTTCGCCGTGTTTTCCAACGAGATCTGTTTCACGCGGTATATGTTAAAAATCAAGTTTTTACTTCGCTAACTTCATAATAAAAATCAAATCTTTATCGCTACTTCATATATGCAAAAATTGAATTTTTATCGTGGCCTAGTATGGGTAGCCTGTATCCTGCTCGGGTCTCGGATAGCTTTTTGGTAGGGCCTTTGTGGTAGCATGTATTCTTTAAGGATGGCCTTTCGGTATCCATGCATTAGATGTTCCAAAAGTAGATTCTGGGTATCCTTCGCATTCTTCTGGTTTGGGGCCTTCGATGCTTTCGTCTTTAGGTGTATCGATATTTGGGCAGGTCATTATTGAAGATTCCTTTGGGCTTTGTCCATCAGGTTTACTGCATCTAGCTTATTTGGCCTTTAGATTAGGGTGGATCCTCGGACAGAGTCTTTCGTCGAGCCGGTACTGTCGGAAGGGTCTTGTTGGATTGACTCGGGTGGAGAGATTCTGTCAGTTACACCCCATAGTGCCTTACGATCCTTTACTTTAGGGGAAGGGAGAGGGTTTCGGTTAACCCGACTTTCCGGATTACCCCTTCCTGCTTTTGCCCCTCTTAGCATTCGACTCCACTTTCTATTGAACCTCCCGCGAGCTTTCGGTCTTCTACCACCCCTTCACTGCTAGCTCACTTCGTTGTTGATATTTGGTTGTAGCATTTGCCTCCCCACCCTTTGTCAAGGGGTATTTCGACTTTTCAAGCAAACTCCTTGTCCTTTACGAAGTGTCATATCAGAGTCATTTGATATTCCTTGGTAGGGAACGTTAATTGGTCCCTGTTTGTGCGGTGTGGACTTGGGTAAATATCCTTGCACAATTACCACTGTCTTTTCTTAAACTTTTACCTGGCAGTATTATATCTGATAAGAGGAGTTCCGGTTTATCGTCCGTTGATGATTATGATTTCTCTCGGAAGGGCAAGTCTCCCCTCTTGAAGAAAACGTTGATCACTTCTCAAGGTGACGTAAACACCATTCTTGCCAGCTTTGGGATGGACAATGTGGAGGCCGTTCCTGCTTCTTACTGTGATGACGTTATGCATCCTCCTAAGGGATACTTTGCTTACTCAGCTAAACATATTTGGTGTGGGGGATTCTTTCCTTTTCCCCCTTTTGTGCTTCAACTTCTGCAAGATTTGGGAATAGCGCCCATCCAATTTCTACCAAGCACTTACACATTACTATTATGCCTGGAAGTACTCGTTCTAGAATCGTGTCAAGTTTCTCTCACTTCGAACCTTGTTCGTTATCTGATGCCTTTTTCAAGGTGTGCTGGCTTCCCCCTATTCCATGCTACCCCTCTGAGGAAGATTATCAGCGACGATGCGAGGAAGGTTATGTCTTGGGAAGATCAATTTTTCTTCATTACATATCCTGCCGGTATTTCTGGCCAATTTGCTGATCATGGTAAGCCCTATTAACTCTTCATAGTGGTTATTTTCTCATTTGTAACATATCTTTAATCCCTTTCTTTCAGACTTTGCTTCTGATGAGGTGTCCCTAACTGGGAGCGAATCTTGCATGTTTAAGTTTATTTTGAAGTTACTTGAAAGGCCGCCAAGTCGGTCCACTCTACTAACCAAGGACAAGCTGCGTCTTTATATCCTTCTTTTTCATGGACAAGAGATATTGGGGCATCCCCCTGTCCGTCTTCCCGGTACCAAACATCTACTAGCATGTTCAGAGGTGTTCGCTCCTTTGGCTCCTTTATTTCCAGGTATGTTTTGTTGATTCGACAATTTCTTTGCGGAAATTCTTTTGGTACCTACGTTTCACACTCTCGACTTTTCCTCGACCTTTCGTTTGACTAGGAGTTTCAGTTTTGGAAGCCCCTACTCTTGCTAATGCTTTGAACCTTACCACCGTGGCTGCTCTTAAGAGGGTAGTTGAATTTCCTGCTGGTCCATCAGCTAAGAGACCGAGGTTCAACACTTCTACCTCCGCGATTTCTAGGAGTGTCTTTGGTAGGGAAATGAGAAGTGGTGTCTGTTCACCATTTCTTCCAAGCACATCCAGGGAGGGTGTGAGCGCCACACCATATATTTCTTCTTCTCAGACTGCCAATTCTTTGAGGCCACTTGATCTTCCGTCAGATTTTACTGATCTCGTGAAACTTATCATTTCAGGACCCGAATTTTATAATGTTTTGTTGCCACCCACTTCTTCCAACACGATGGATTTTTATCGGCATTTGATTGCTCGGCTTGAGGTACGACACCCCCCCTTTTTTACTCTAGGCTTTCCGCTTGCCGCTACTATATTCTGAATTCTTCCGATTTCCCAGATGGTTAAGAAATGGCCTTTGTCTAGGCCCGTTCCTTCTTCTTTAGTTACTAAAATTACTCGGCTCCGAGAGGCTAATGCAGCTTTGAGCGACGAGTGTGGGAGGTTGAAGGCTTCCTCGGAACATGCTGAGTTGGCCTTCGAAAAGGAGACGCATGCTAGGGGTGCAACTCCTGACAAGGTGTCGGGATTAGAGCATCAGATGGCGGAGAGCGTTGTTACCCATGCTGATGAGCTTCGGAAGAAGGATGAAAAGCTTTCTCGTGTCGCCCAAATAATTTATGCAGCCCAGGACAGGATTTCTGATTTCTTTCAAGTCCACCTTCCGCAGATTAAATCCAATTGTTATGAAGATGCCTTATTTCATCTTTTTTCGACAACCTTCAGAATCTTTCTGAACTCCGATCTACCCGCATTCCTTCCTTCATCCGGGATCGGGTCATAGAGAGGATTAGGATGGGTGAGGAAGGAATTGAGGTGTCACGAAGGAGTGATCCTACAGTTGAGAACCTTTTATAAATTGATTGTCTTTCGGATGACTTAAGCGACGAGGGGGAAGCTCCTGTCCCTACTAGTAGCAGAAGAGAAAAAGTGGGTATCAGCCCCAAGGAAGGCAATTGTCTAGGCGAGCATATTGTTCACAATTCTGAATTGCCATTGCCCAAAGAAGGCGGTCCTATGATTTTCCAGGAGGGAAGAAAGCCGTCGGTTGTGAAGTTCCCTCCCCTTGGGTATAATTCTTACTTTGGACGCGTTTTTCTCTTTTCCTAGATGCTTGGCTTTGAATAGTTCCATGTCGTTATGATATATAGAAGAAAAACTGTTTCCCTGCTTTAAGTAGAGTTAGGTAACAAAAAGTTCCAACCGTTTTTATGTTGGGCAGGTGGTACACTTGTATGTTTAATTCTGCAACCTATGTAACGTTTATATGGGGCTCCCTTTCGTTATCCGCAAGGGCTAACACGATTGTTTGCATTTAGTTTACTATGAGGAGGCATTACACACGATTTGTAGGCTGAGAAAAGAGTTTCGCACCACGCCTACTAACACTTTCAGGAAACGCGTTTCCTCGATAGACTTGAGTGTGTTTATACTACATTTCCTCAGCTCTGCTTTAGTTTTTTGAATGGGGATCGTGAAGCAATATTAAAGAGGTTTAGGATGAGCTATGCTAAGGCATTATGTGAACATAAATGCATGCAGAAATGATATTAATAAATTCACTTTTCTGTCTTTATGTTATAGTTGGTAGGCTCTGGGTGTGACCCACGTAGAGCTGTATATAAAAAGGAATGAGAGGAAGGTATGATCCTCGAAAGTTTGAAAAGAGAATAAAATTGTATTCACTTTCCTGTATGTCTGTGGGCAGGTTAATCAACGTGAGATCCCTTCCTCCCGAGGCGGAACATCGTCGACGAGAGAAGTTTCTTCTGTCTCATGAAAGGAAGATCTTACATCAGAATTTATCTATCAAACGCTTAACTGAGGGATGAATATATTGAAATGGCAGCTAGAAGAGAGGGATAGGACTATTCAGGGATTGAGAGCATACATAAAAGCTAAACCCTCTATCGAGTTCGAGGATGAACTAAGGAGTCTTCGTCAATGTGTCGTTGACTTAGAAATTGACTTAAATAATGCTACTACAAAGTGTGAGACGTGGGAACATTGTTTTGAGAATACCCCTATAATGATGGGGTCTTCGTCCCATAGCATCGCGACAACTCGTAAAGCTTTTGCTCTCCTGAAGTGTTATTATTTAAATAACCCTCCTGTGGGGTTAAGGGAAACAATTATTTCCGAGTGGTGCAAAATAGTGGTGGATGAGATGAAAGGAATCTATGATACCAAGTTAATCAAGGATTCTCACGACCATGTCGTCAGGTATGTTGACCAAATTAGATAGCTGCAGGAAGAAAATCATGATTTGCATGTGAGTGTTTTTGAGATTGAATAGGAAAATAAGTCCATCGGTGCAATGTGTAGGGCGTACAACTGAACTTTAAAGCTTCAAATTAAACCTTCCAATCAGTTAGGCAAGACAAGCAGGAAAGTTCAAAGACCTAACAAGTTTCTAGACGTTGCACTTCGTCATGCTATCGACAGCCCTTTACCCGAGGATGAAGAGGGCCTAGAGGTTCAATGATGTTTCGTAACAGTGGCACATAATTTCGCTCATAATAAGGGTATTGAGAATGTAATCTTTTGGTGAAAAAAATTGTGTATCGATAATGTTTAGTATGTAAATAACTGTTGGTCCGAAACACAAGTGAAAAGTATTCGTATAATGAATGATTTAATAGGTTTTCTTTTTCTCTTTGAGTACGAGAGAATATAAAATAATTCTTTTTTATCTGGCCTTGTTTCTAACAATGAGCTACTTGTCAACTCCTGAATTTTGTGGATTCTCTTTCGCGAGTGGACCTACGGTTGATCAGATTTGAGATAATTACCTTGGAGATCTTCAAACTATCCATCTCGACTATCGGAATCTTCTCTCGATACATGCGAAGGGTTTCTTCAACCAAGATTCGGGTGTTAATACGTAGGAGGCTTGCGTCCCCTTTGGCGCTTATGTAGAGCCGAATTGATCCGGATTCAGGTATCGATAACAATAGACCGGGACCTCCTCCGGTACCTGCGAAGCGCGGCCTCGACCCAGATTCGGGTGTTAATAATAGTAGACCAGAACCTCCTCGGATATCAATGAAATGATGAATCAACCCAGGTTCGGGTGTTAATGATAGTAGACCAGAACCTCCTCCGGTGTTTAAGGAATGCCGAATCGACCCAGATTCGGGTGTTAATGATAGTAGACTAGAACCTCCTCTGGTATTTGAGGAGCGTTGAATCGACCCAGATTCGGGTGTTAATGATAGTAGACTGAAACCTCCTCCGGTATTTGAGAAACGCTGAATCGACCCAGATTCGGGTTTTAATGATAGTAAACCGGAACCTCCTCCAGTGTTAATGAAGTAAGTATCCCCTTCGGATTTGATTTGGGAAGCAGTGGATGTACGTGCTTCTTGAGCCTCCCCTTGGGCTTTTGGTATCAAAGCAAAGGATGTACGTGCTTTTTTGGCCACTCTCTGGGCCTGTGCATCCGGAGCACTTGGCTACCTTATCCAAAAGCAGGGTCCAAGGACTTACCCGACCTCCCTCCAGGAGGTGCCTTATCCTGACCATCGTAGGTGATGATAAGGGCTTAGAAACTTGGACGGAGCCCTCGTAGTCACAGAACTAAGGTTTACTCTTTTAACGCTCTATACGGGCCATCGTAGGCACTGATAGAGGCTTATACGCCACCCCTCCAAGGGGTGCCCTATCCTGACCATCGTAGGCATTGATAGGGGTTTGCATTCCCTTCTGCAGGTAACGCGAAATATAAGCAGAGGTAGGACGTGCTCTTCTGCGAGCAGAGGTAGGATGTGCTTAGTTCTAGCAGCGGCTGGGCGGACACTTCTACAAGCAGAGACAGGGCGTGCTAATTTTAGATGCATCGCCACGACCATTTCTAGTGTGAAATGGCGGCTTATGCTTTCGATGCTTCAACCCTGCCCCCTATGATATGGGCATGGAGAAAGACTAACACACCGCCCCCTGCGGGGGACGCCTTGCCCGGGCTAATTTAGTACTGGCAAGGGTTTTCTTTTTCTTTATCCACTTGTGGCCTGACCCTTCCTTGGTCATTTTGTTTATAGAGTTTCTTTCTTTTGCAACGGGGGTAGTCCGTTTCTTACTATTTTGAGAGGGTTTTAACGACGCAGTCTCCTACGTTTTCTTTACATAACTTTGTAATTTTCCTTGGTTCAAGAATCTGATGATCATCCCCTCCAGAAATCTGCAATGGTTTGTTTCTTGTCCATTTACCATATGGTAGTAGCAATACAATCCTTCTTTCTTAGCTTCATTCTTGGGTTTCTTCTTGGGCAACGGCCAGAAGTTTAACTCATGCCTAGTTAGGAAATAGATACCCTTAATTGACAAAGTTAGCTAATAACCCTTTGGTAATCTTTACTTGAAATTGTTCTTTTGCTACTGCATTTTGGCCTTTTTGTTACTCAATTTGATCATTCCTTCCTTATCTATGCACTTTCTTTTTATTGCCCCCGATATGGGGGTATAACTTTTTCAGACTTTCTATCGACCACAGGAATAAGAGTTTTCTCAATGCTTCGCACGAATATGGTTTCTCTAGCCTTTGTTAGGATGGCTTCTTTGGTGAGGAGAAAGGAATTGTATCTCTCCGTCAAGGGTTGGTAAAAGCAAAAATCGGGGTTGATCCTATTTGGAAGGGGTTAATGCTCCATCAATCAGGGTCATAAGGTTCTACGTCCTTCTCTTTTTCTTGAATATGGAGGGTTGATTCTTTCGATCGCCCATGGCTCGTCAATACTTGCCCCAACCATGGGCAATCCATTAGTAATTGGCGGAGATCCTTTACTCAAAATGCTCGCCTCTTCAAGGTCCTAGTACGATCCGGGACAGAACAACACAGGTAGATATGTGGTAGGGTTAACCAAGGGGTCGGAGGTTCAGGCCTTTCTTCTAGCGCCAAAATGTTAACGATATTTTTCATCAACACCGCAGGTGGGTCGGTAGGGATAGACCTAAAGGGGAATTAGGTGGATTGGCTCACTTTCCCAATGTATTCTAGTGTGAAATTTAGATGCTGATGCTTAGAAGTGCAGGATCGCTGAGGACTATCAGGCCGGATCTAAGCTCAGCGAGTGAGATTCGTTTCGACATTCGAGGACATTAAGGGATATAAACCCATGATTCTCTATATCATGTATAATAAACTGCAACTACTATGATTAAAGAAATAATAATACACACTTATAGTGCAACTTTCATATAAGAAGATCCCTTTTCATTAGACTTTTGTTGGGAGTACATGAATGTCATAGGGAGGAATTCTCCATTGATTCTACTTATTAAGTTATTTTGAGAGTACAGATATTAAGGAAGAAAAGATCGACCCCCTAAATGTGACCTCTAGTGTTTTATTTATAGTGGTTCAAAGCCCCTTCCGTTGGTGGGCTATTGGATCCGCAGGGGTCTGTGTCGGTTGTTTTATTCTTGGCTTTGGATGCTCGAGCTTTGGCCGCCTTTGGTGTATTCGGTTGTAATCCTTGGATGATGCTTGAATTCTTGAAAGCAGCTCCTGAAAGTAGGCTTGTGGATATGAGCTTTCGGATGTAGGCTCTCGGCTTTATCATGAATGCTTAGAGGTGCTTGACCTCGTGGCGTATGTTGACAGTTGCCGGGTCGAATCTGCTATCAATTTCGGTACTAGGTGGCCTAGTACAAGTAGACAGTATCCTGCTGGATCTCAGCTAGCTTTTAGGTAGGGCCTTTGTGGTAGCCTGTATTCTTGGAGGACGGCCATTCGATATCCATGCATTAGATGTTCCAAAAGTAGATTCTGGGTGGCCTTCGCATTCTTCTGGTTTGGGGCCTTCGATGCTTTCGTCTTCAGGTGTATTGTTATTTGGGTAGGTCATTATTGAAGATTCCTTTGGGCTTTGTCCATCGGTTTTAATGCTTCTGGCATACTTGGCCTTTAGATTTAGGTGGCTCCTCACACGGAGTCTTTCGTTGGGCTTGTACTGTCGGAAGGGTCTTGTTGGATTGACCCAGGTGGAGAGATCCTGTTAGTTACACCCCATAGTGCCTTATGATCCTTTCCTTTGGGGGAAGGGAGAGGGTTTAGGTTGACGCGAAACTCCGGATTACCCCTTCCTGCTTTTCCCCTCTTATTATTCGACTCCACTTTCTATTGAACCTCCCACGAGCTTTCGGTCTTCCGACACACCTTCACCGCTAGCTCACTTCATTATTGATATTTGGTAGTAACAATATTATTATTTAAATCATTTTTAGCTGAGTTAATATTATTTTATGGTTTATTTTAAGCCATAGGTCGACGTGGCGCTTTCTTATTGGTCCGATGACATGGCTGGACCAGATATAATCTTATATTTGAATGGATGAGGGCATCTAGTAAATCCAGTAAATAGACTAGCATTCATTCTCTCTTCTTCTTCAATAGGTCTATCCTCAAAATTTTGGAAGGTCACATAATTAAATTTCTAAGTGGTGAAGAAGTTCTTAAGTTTAAATAATCATTGTAATAAACACTTCTGAAGACGGGATTCTACTAGATTTAAGAAGAAGTCACGGGGGAAGCTTTGTTCATCAGATTTATCAGTTTTTACATAACTTTTAGATTAGTTATCTATGTAGGAATGTTTATAAAGTTAAGTAGTTTTAATTTGCAAGTTCTATGTTTAAAGCATTTACAGTATTTATATGTTAGTTTTTCTGCAAGTTACTATAAAATATTTACTTTCTACGCCTATTTCTTTCCAGTTGTTTATTGGTTATAAGTAATCTCTCTTTCTTCTTATCCCTTTATTTGTCATCATTTATTTACTGTTATGCTTTTGCCTATATTATTTGCTTTTTGTTTATCTTGAGTCTAGGCCTTGCGAGTAACCTAGACCATTTTCTCTTTCTCGTTTAACGCTGAGCCTAAGCCTGAGAAGATCCTTTAACATTATTTGTGTTAAAGTGGAATAATGTTTAAATTGAATAAAAAGGGATTTTTGGGCATATTGAAACTGAATAAGTATTGTAATCAGATTGGACTACAAAATTAGGGATAAAGCTTTAACATGTAATTGGAGAACATGTAAATTGGAATAAATTGAACTTAATGATATTAAGTGACAAGGGGATGGGTTATATAAAAAGAGTAACATTAATTAGAAATGTTAACACAACCTAGGAATATAACATGAGGTTAATTGGTCTTATTAAACTTAATCGTGTTAAGCTAAATTGATTAAATTAATAGGCTAAGGTAGAGGGAGTCTGTTCCGGCAGCGTGGAGCTAATTGGTGAAGATAAGTGGCTCATACCCATTCTGGCAGCATGGGGCCATTTGGAAAGATAAGAGGTCAAATAGTATAATGAAATCCTAGTTAGGTTCGTTTCGGCAGCATATGGTTGATTATGGAAGATAAGAGGCCTAATAAAATAATAAAAGGGAACCAAGTCTGGGGTTGACTTGTGTCAATTGCATTTCTGGTTGAGAACCCGTATCAGTCAGCATCCCTTTGTTATCATGGAGTCTCACACTAATTAGAGGCTAGGGCACACTTTACTGAATTGGATAGTAAGAGGTTCAAACAAGGTGGGTACGGTCGCGTTCTGGCAGAATGATGAGCATGCATCATTCCGATTGGGGAAGATAAGCCGCTGTAACACCTGTAATTAAAGGCTATGTCCTTTTAGTTGATGGTTTCAGGATTAATAACCATGAATTCCATAGCCGACATAGGTTATCACATTTTGGGTAAAGTAGTTAATCTACGAGTAGAAATTAGGTAAAGCCTAATTATGATATCTTAGGAGTTAGTGCAACAATTTTTGGATATGAAATGCCTATCTTTATTCGTATTTGTCTTACCCACTATTTCATTTATGCTTTTATGTCTATTGCTCCTCGAATTATTCATTTGCCTAAATGCTTCCTTTACTTATGGTCATGCTAGAAATTACTATAACTCACTAGACGTATGTCTGTCCTAGTTTGTTTTCTACTTCTCTCTTCCTTCCCCCTTCCAGGTTCGCAGGTTGGAGGGTCTCAATAATGATTCCTTATTATTTGGTTCAACTTGGATTCAAACTCTTTCCAGATTCATGTATTGGTTCAGTTCTTGTTTTCTGATCATTGTATTGACTTATGAACGGGATAGTTTTTATGATTTTACTAATGTACTATGATATTTTCCATGAGACAGTATGTTTGCTTTATGATGATAACTATCTGGTATTTGGAAATGTAATAAGTGTTGTGATTTGACTTGCTTATTTATTAAATGTTTTAAAGTTTCCGCTGTGTTTTACATTTTTTTCTAGTGAATTTTAGTCTTTGTATTATTACTTTATACCTAAGCGCTTCATAAATCGTAACTCATCCTCATATGGGTGATGTTAAGGAGTGTGGGGTGTTTCATTTGGTATCAGAGCCTAAGGTTACATGATCAGAGAAAATTTTATGAAAAAGTGTCTTCAAAATTATGGTATTTTCAAGTAAAACTTATTTTTGGAAAATATCCCCTCAAGTCAATTACATTATTTCCTTGGGAAATTTTTAAATCATTGTCTCTTTTCTTTCCAACATGTCTGGGGTCCCAAATTTCCAGAAGTCGTTTCCATTTTGATATGGTTCTGTTTATATGTTGAAGCTACAATTCCTACATTGGGGCAAGGAAATGCCCTACCTCCATCTTTAGCCGCAGTAGTTCCACCCAATCCAGCGGTTAATTTCTCTAAGCTTTGTAAGTATTTTCTACTATAGATGGCAAGCCATTTCTTGGATCAAAGAGTTTTGTAGGTGCTCGTATTTGAATGAGAGAGACTAATGGTGTGTTAGAATTATTAGAGCTTGATGACCGGTGAAGGAGTCAGTTGGTCACTTGACAACTGAATAGAGAGACGTTATTTTGGTGGAAAGGGGCTGAGCGTGCCGAAGTGACATGGGATGAATTCAAGGATAAATTCAAGAAGAAGTATTATCGTAAGCTAAAGAAGGGATGCAGTTGGAGAAGTTCTTGAGTTTGAGTCAGGGAAGTATATCAGCCAATGAGTATGTGAATAGATTTACATAGTTTACAAGATTTGGCTTAGATCTGGTTAATATTGCACATAAGAAGTCTTTAAGTTTTGCAAGGGGGCTGAACCAACCCCTCCAAGGACTAGCGATGACGCATATTCCGATGGGAGCTACGTTTGATAGGCTTGTGGGTATGGCTCTTATGCATGAGGATGGAAAAGAGAGTAAATAAGAGGACAAGACTGAAGTGGCCAAGATGGGTATGGAAAAGAAAAGGTTGTGGCCCAAGAAAGATGCAATGAAAAAGAGAGATAAGACAGATAAAGAACAGATCAAGAAGGAAGTGAAGTGTCATTAAAGATTGTAAGAAGATAGCTAAGAAGAGTGCTTGTTTTCAGTGTGGACAGATGGGACATTACAGCAGGAAGTGCTCTCAGAAGTAAGGACAGGTTCATCCGGAGCACAGTTTCACGCGCTTGAGCCTACTCGAATAGGTGGTAGCAGTTAGGGCAGAGGTAGAAAGGTCACTGTAGAAGGTTTGATTTCTCTTTTCGACTTTCCCATTAGTACCTTGTTCAATTCTGGTGCTTCTCATTCTTTTATATCCAGCTTTGTTGTTGATAGTTTGCACCTAGATACTTCTGTAGTTTCTGATCAAGTAGTTGTCTCTAACCCTATAGGAGGTGCGGCTCACGTGTCTATGATGCGTAGAGATTTGAGTGTTTCTATTCTTGGCGTCGAGTTTGAGTGCAACACATATGTACTGGGTTTTATGGGTTACATGCTAATTCTAGGAATGGACTGACTGGCCATGTATGATGCCATCATTGACTGTGAGAGGAGAGTTGTTAGGCTTTTGACGTGTCATGTAGGACTCTCGAGATTTCTTGTGACCCATGAATGTCATCCATTCTTATTCTTTTGGATTCCTTAGATGCTTATGTCGATGATCTTCGTTTGGTGCCATAGTTAGAGACTTCTCGGACGTGTCTGAGGAGGCGAGAGGGCAAACTCCCAGGAGTGAGATAGATTTTTGGATATACTTAGTGGAGAAAGCTAAGCCTGTTGCATTATCAGTGCGCCAAATGGCCCCGAGCGAGAATATGGAGCTTAATAAGCAAGTGGGTGAGATATCTGAGAAGGGGTTTATTAGACGGAGCATTTCTGAGTGGGGAGCACCAATCGTCTTCACAACTAAAGAGGACGGCTCTCTCCTTTTATGTTTGGATTACAGGGAGTTGAAATAAATCATGAAGAATAATATACACTCACTCTCATGGATAGATGACTCGTTTGATCAGTTAGTAGGCACTTTAGTTTCTCGCTGTTGGATTTAATTCCAGGTTTTCATCAGCGTTAGGTAGTGGATGACAACATAGATAACACTGCTTTTAGAACTTCGGATGGATTCTTTGAGTGGTTGGTTATGCCTTTTGGGCTAACCAATGCACTGGCACATTTTGTGGATTTGATGAGCAGGGTATTTAGGGAGTACCTAAATAATTTTGTGGTGGTATTCGTTGATGACATCTTGGTTTTCTCGAGAAGCAAAGAAGAGCACGCCTTGCACTTGGGAGAGGTCCTCCGTACTCTCCGTGCACATCTGCTAAAGGTGAAGTATTCTAAGTGCCATTTTTGGTGGAAGGAGGTAAGGTTCTCAGGGCAAGTTTCTCTAGTAGTGATATAGTAATGGACCCTGCTAAGTTAATTGCAGTTAAAGATTGGAAAGCCCCCAAGAGTGTGACAAAGGTGAGAAGCTTTTTGGGTTTGATAGGATACTATCGGAAGTTCATTAAGGATTTTTCACGGATCCCAGCTTCGCTTGCCAGCCTAACGAAGAAAAACTGAGTTTTTGCTTAGGATATGGATTACGAGGATGCATTTTTGAGATTGAAAAAGGCTCTTACATCATCTCTAGTATTGACCCTCCCTGATGGTATGAAGATGTTCATCATTTATATGAATGCTTACGACATGAATTTCGGTGTGGTTCTTACGCAGAAGGGTAGGGTTGTCTGCTACAGGAGTAGGCAGTTGAGGGTACGTGGGAAGAACTACCTACCATGATTTGGAGTGCACTTAAGACTTGGAGTGCACTTAAGACTTGGAGTGCACTTAAGACTTGGAGACACTATTTACTGGGAGAGAGGTTCGAGCTTTATACAGATCATAAGTCGCTCAAGTACTTGTTCTCTTAAAGAGGCCTTAATTTGCGATAGCAGGGTTGGATGGAGTTTCTTGCATCTTATGAATTCAAGATAGCATATACCCTACGGAAGGGGAATGTTGTAGTAAACGCATTGAGTAGGAAGAGAGTGACTCCAAGTCCATTGTTTGTAAAGTGGTAGAGTTTGGGGTTTATCTCATTATTAGATTTTTGACCATCTACGGATTTTGCATCAAGATTATTGGTATCAATAGGGGTATGATCTACTCTTTAAAGCGTATTGGATCTAGTCAATGCAAGGATCGGCAGTTAGCATATATTTTGGACTGACTCAATATAGGAGAGACCTCTAGTCACCTTGCTAGGTATTCTGTGGATGAGAGGGGACGACTACATCATGATGACAGATTTTGTGTCCCTCGAGTTGGTGATTTGTTGAGATTGGTTTTAGAAGAGGCTCATCACTCTTGGATAACCATCCATTCGGGGAATGACAAGATGTACAGTGATATGAGGAGGGTCCTTCATTGGATATGAATAAAGAACGACGTGGCAGAGTATGTAGGTTGATGTATGACTTGTTCGCGAGTGGAGGTTGAGCAAAGGAAGCATTGTTGATTATTTCAGCCATTAGATGTGCCTTAGTGGAAGCGGGAGAGCATCTCGATGGACTTCATAGATGGGTTGCCCAGATCGAGGAAGGGTGACACTAATATTTAGGTTATAGTTGATAGTTTTACTTAAAGCGCTTATGTTATCCTGGTTAAGAGTAAATGGATGGCAGCTTAGTTGACATCCGTGTGTCTTAGAGATATCGTCTGACTTCATGGAATACCCTGTAGTACTGTTAGTGATTGATACCCAATCTTTACGATCAAGTATTGGAGGAGCCTGCTGGAGGCTTTGGGGGCACAACTACAACTTAGAACTGCCTATCACCCCTAGACAGATGGATAGATAGAGAGGGTTAACAGAATTCTCAAGGACTTATTATGGCTGTGTATCCTAGACTTCGCAGGGATTTGGGAGGAGCATCTTCCATTGGAATATTTTGCATATAATAACAGCTATCAGACGAGTATTGGTGTCGCCCCCTTTGAGGCATTATACAGACGACCCTGCAGACCACCTATATGTTAGTGGGAGTCTACAGACAGACTTCTACTTGGACCTTAGATGGTTAAAGAGACCCCAGAAAAGATAGATTTGATTCGAAGGCGGATGAAAGTAGCTCAGGACATACATAAGTTGTATGCAGATCAGTGCAGGACAGACCTAGAATTTGTGGTAGGAGACATGGTTTTTTTAAGGTGTCACCTTTGAAGTGTGTTGTTCGGTTCGACCCACTGGGGAAGTTGGCACCGAGGTTCGTAGGGACATTTCTTGTAGTAGAGGGGATAGGTCAAATGGCCTAAAGAGTTAGACAACCTGAGATACTGGAAGGAGTTCATGATGCATTCCATATTTCACACTTATTGAAGTGTCTACATGATTCCACGATAGTAGTAATAGAGCCGAGTACTCTAGAGGATATCGAGGTAAAGAAGGAGCATTAGCCAGGAGAGTTCCTACTCGGACACTAGGATCTAAGGTGAAGAAGCTACAGAATAAAAAGTTCAAGCTTGTTAAGATTTAGCGGGGAGAAGATAGCAACAACCCGACTTGGGAATCAGACGATAGAATTCACGCTTCCTTTCCATTCCTCTTTGAGAGTACGCTCTTATCTTTTCTAAGACATGAATTTGAATCTATTTTCCTTATCATTTGAATAATAAGTCTTACATAGAAGCCTATGGATGGTAGGAAATGGTTAAAAATATGTTAATAGAACATGTTATAGTTGGATGGATTCACGTGGATACAAGTGTTTTCTAGTGGAAACAATGAATGCATATACACACATTAGGCACTAGTTAGAGACCGGCTAAACTAGTACACTTACATAATTGCATACAGATGTGTGTGCAGTTTTTAATTTTATATGGATGAAAAATGGTTGAATCCTCACTTGGATGTTGCATTTTGATGAATGGTTGTTCAGCGCATATAGAGTTTTATATGTATCATTCGGTTTCTTTTGCATACATATTTGATGCATGGAACAAACACAAATTGCATTAAGGAGGTCAATTGACTCAGTAGACACCTGATTTTTGCATTAGCTTAGGGACATATAAACAATACCTTTGCATATGTTCATAAATAACATTAGAAAATTAAAGGACTATGGATGCCATTGGTTGATGGTTGAGTAGATGGGTTTAGATTATAACGGATAACATTCATAACATTCATCTAGCCTTAGAGATTTCGGGGATAAAATCCTTTAAGGTGGAGAAAATGTAACACCTCGAATTTTAATGAAAAATAATTAAATATAAAAGATTTAATAAACTAAATATTAATTAAAATAATATTCAGAATTGGACAACGGGACTAGCACAATTGGGTTCGTTGTAATTTTCTAATCAAAATGGACACTTGGTTTGCCAAAATCAGAGTTAAAATTAATTAGTTATGAATTAAAAAAAATCGGAAAATTTAAAATAAATAATTAAACAGGTGAACTAACGGTCACTTAGCAACCCAGCCCAACTTGATAGACAGGTGTGTCGACCCTTGTGTCGACCCAGGTATGAGGGTGGGTCGACCTAGGTGAAGGAAACTGCTTGCCTAACCTAGCACACGGGCAGTGACGTTTATATTATTATTTACAGTGTTGTTAACTGAGTTGACATTGTTTTATTAGTTTATTTTAAACCAAAGGTTAACATGGCGCTTTCTTATTGGTTCGATGAAATGACCAGACTAGATCTAATCTTAGATTTGAACGGCTGAGGGCATCTAGTAAAACTTATAGTAGACTAGCATGACCTCTCTCATTTCTTCACTTCCATTCTCTTTTCTCTCTTCTTCTTCTTCCCCAGGCCTATCCTCAAAATTAGGAAAAGACCACATAATTAAATTTTTAATGGGTGAAGAAGTTCTTAAGTTTTAATATTTATTTTTATAAACACTTCTAGAGGTAGAGGTTCCACTAGATTTAAGAAGAAGGCCATGAAGGAAGCTTTGTTCATCAGATCTATGAGTTTTTACATAATTTTTAGATTATTTATCTATGTAGGAATGTTTAGACAGTTAAGTAGTTTTAATTTGCAAGTTTTACGTTTACAGTATTTATATGTTTAGTTTTTCCTGTAAGTTATTGTAATCTTCTTACTGTCAATGCCTATTTCTTTCTAGTTGTTTATTGGTTATAAGTAACTTCTTTCTTCTTATCCCATTCTTTGTTATCGTTTATTTAAAATTATGTTTATGCCTATTTTATTTGCTTTTGTTTATCTTGAGTCTAGGCCTTGCGAGTAACCTAGACCATTTCCCCTTTTTCTTTTAAAATTGAGCCTAAGCCTGAGAAGAGCCTAGGTTGTTACCGTTATTCTACGTTAAAGGGGAATAATGTTGAAATTGAGAAAAAATAGATTTTTGGGTATTGATCCTAATTAAGTATTGTAATCATATTGTACTATAATATTGGGGATAAAACCTAACGTATATTGGAGAAAATGTAATCTAAAATAAATTGGACTTAATTTTACATTAAGTAACATGAAGATAAGTTGTGCATAAAGAATAACATTAATTAGAAATGTTAACGCAACCTAGGAATATACCATGAGGTTATGTTGGGCTTATTAAACTTAAACGTGTTAAGTCAAATTAATGAAATTAATACGCTAAGATAGAGGGAGTTGTGTTTTGCAGCTTGGAACTGATTGAGGAAGATAAGTGGCTCGCAAATTAGGTCTGTTTCTACAGCGTGGGCTGACCAGGGAAGATAAGAGGTCTAATAGTATAATGAAATCCTAGTTTAGGTTCGTTCCAGCAGTGTGGGGATGATTGTGGAAGATAAGAGGCCAAATAAAATTATGAATAGGGACTAAGTCTAGGGGTGACTTGTGTCAGTTGCATTTTTGGTTTGGAACCCTTATCAGTCAGTATCCTTTTGTTATCATGGAGTCTCACATTAGGTAGAATCCAGGGCAAGCTTTACTGAACTGGGTAGTAAGAGGTTCAAACGAGGTGGGTGTGGTCGCGTTTTGGCGGAACGATGAGTGTGAATCATTTCGATTGGGGAAGATAAGCCATTGTAATTTCTATGATTAACGACTATGTAGTTGATGGATTCGGGATTGATAACCCCGAATTCCATAGCTGGCATAGGTTACCACATTTTGGGTAAAGTAGCCGATCGACGGGTAGAAATTAGGTAAAACCTAATTATGATATCTTAGTAGTTGGTGCAATAATTTTTAGATATAAACGAGAGGCCTATCTTTAATTGTATTTATCTTACATGCTATTTCATTTATGCTTTTATATCTATTGTTCTTGGAACTATTCATCTCTCTAAATGCTTTCTTAACTTATGGTCATGCTAGAAATTACTAGAACTCAATAGATGTATATTTGACCTAGTTTGTTTTCCTGTTCTCTCTTCTTCCTCCTAGGTTCGCACGGTGGAGGGTCTCAGCAGCGACTCTTGATTATTTGGTTCAGCATGGATTCAGACTCTTTCAAGTTTCATGTATTTGTTCAGTTCTTGTTTTATGATCATTGTATTGACTTATAAGAGGGATAGTTTTTATGGTTTTACTCTGATATTTTCCACAAGATAGTATGTTTTTTTTATGATGAGACTATACAGTATTTTAAAATGTACCATGTGTTGTGATTTGACTTGCTTATTTAATAAAAGTTTTAAAGTTTTCGTTGTGTTTTATATTTCTACCTTGTGAATTTTATTCTCTATGTTGTTACTTTATGCCTAAGTGCTTCATAAACCTTAACACATCTTCATATGGATGAAATTGAGAGGTGTGGGGCATTTCACTAGCCTACGCAGGGATGAGATTTGAGTTGTGAAGAATGAGGGGAGTTAGAGGTTTATTTATAAGTTAAGTTGAAGAACTTAGGTCGTCAGGTTTAGGAATTAAATCCGAGCCAGCTGTGTCCTTGGACTAATCAGAGCTTGCCCCATCAGCTTAGGATTTGAAATAGGACAACCAGAAAATGCCAAGTCATAAAAATGCATTGGAGAAATTATCTCTGTTCACTCGACTTCAGGCCAGGTACGCTTTTTGTGATGATCGCCCGAAATCTCCTACACCGAACTAAGGAAAGGCACATTGTATGATGTGCTAGGCCAATATGGAATGATCATCAAGGAAAAGACCTGTCGCATAACTCAAAGCTCATGGATATCACATAATAGAAAATATACAACGGGATATACTGGTGAAGAGTAACAGAACTGAAAATCAAATCTCCATAACATCAAAGAGTCACCAATACAAAAGATTCATGAAGATGAATATTTGTACATTAAGCCTCACTATATATCTCTCAGAGTATCAACATTAAACAGTATACATCGGAATCAACATTTATCTATATAGTAGGAAATAACACGTTAGCCTCCAACTCGTCATCTCACAGCATCATCGGCACCAAAACCAATCATCAGATATCTCGGTCGACTCACCCAAAAACATTGATGAATAGCCCAATTTAATGAGATAAAACATAAAACCTTTATTTAGGCAAGAATCTTAGTGAGCGATAAAAATAACTATCAAAAGTTACACAGGATACATGAGTATAGATAGTTCAACCATATGATCTATCTCAGCAACCAAAAGATTAACACAGTATAATCTTCTAGCATATGTCGCTCCAGAATAGGAAAATGACATCCCCCAATCCCTCTTCTCTTTGACGACCTACAATGGTAGACTACCTAGAGAAAACATAGAAGAAAGCACACAGTCAATCATGGCAACCAATATTCTAGCTATCAATGACTAAGGCCTGAATACATCAATCATTGAATGACCGACAACTCCCATTCGAGTCAGTTTATTATCTTACTGCGACGTGCACCAGACCACGACTGGTATCACATCAATCAAGCTCCGACCACTCAACCCTTGAGTTCACAATCGAAGCACCATCTATCTTCCAGTTGCTCGTTAATCATATGAAGTCCATCGGTCACCAAACTTCACCAGAAACTCCCAGAAGATATTGTAACAAGCTCACAATTCAAGCCCCAAATAATCTTATCCGATGGATCGATACCAGTAAATCAGCTATGAACTAGTACCGGTCCATTGCCTATGAATCGATACCAGTCCATACACTTAGTGGATATTCGGTTAAGTGTTGGACCGTCACCATCCCATCCTCGAGCACTTCCTTTCAGTCCATCCATTAACCTAAATACCCTTTCGACGAGATCTCCTCTCAATCCATCGACCAATGCTCTAGTAATCAACCTCGATCCATCCAAATAACTTAAAATTTTGCACGTAGCTTTGATTGACCACCACGATGCAATGTCCAAAAGGTCAACATCATACACCTACTGTGATGGACCAACGTCAGTCAATTGGGCATGGTCCATTGTCGATCCATTCAGTTAGCGTGTTTCGAACTCAAAATTTTTAGGTTCCCTCCTTTCGTCTTCCAGAGCTTCTTCGCCAAGTTTCATCTGAATCCGACCATCTAAACCTCTGATTTGTTTTTTATTAAATCTAAGATCTACAATAAATATTCTAACAAACAATTCAAGGAGTGCATTCAATTCAATCAAACCAAATAGTGATTTATCAAATGTTGATCATATAAACATGTATAAACATTAAACATCTATTAAAAATAGATATAACATGATTTGGATCAATACATAGTTGAGAACATGATTAATCTGACTTCTAGTCGATTTATATGATTAAATTAGATTATCCTAAGATGTCTAAGTCTGAATTAACATATACAACTAGATCAAAGATGAATTTAACATGTATGATTCGAATCAATCCTAATTTAACTCATATAATCCGTAGTTTCCATGTGGGAGATATCTATCACTTACCTAAACTATTATTCGATGCAAATCAATGAATTCATATTTGGGCAGCAATGAAAATCATGAAAATCGATGTAATTTGATGTGATTTGTAACACCCCACGCCCATTAATGTCACTCACTAAGGGAATGCATTAATTTTCATGGAGCATTATAAGAGTATAGAACGGAACATCACAAGACAGATATATAAAATGGTACTTACCAAATTCAAAATTTATTCACTGCAGCGGAAAAGCAAAACATGTCTGGTTACAACATTAAAACGATATACTAAAGCCAAGTACACAAATATCCATCTTAAACAAAATTATTATCAGAGTACATAAAAGCAAAACCATAATCCCACTCCAAATAGCCATATTGAAAAAGAGATAAAGCTGAGCATTACTTTCAACACTTCCAAGCACTTCAAGAAGAAAGAAATCCGAGTCAAGCTCCACTAATCCCACCCTGAGGACCTGTGGGGGGGAAGAAAGAAAAGAGGCGAAACAAAAAGGGTCAGACGTAAAGTCTGGCGAGTCCAGTGACTTTAACAATATAACCAGTAAAGTAATAGGATAAGAACATAAACTGGATATAAGAGATGACTGTAACATAAGCAGATATGACAAGGTAATCAAGGTAAGCAAGATAGAACATCGACTGCGCTCCTAACCACTATAAGATATGTTCTGCACCGTACCTACATACTAGTTACATACTAAAAGATGATCCCTCTTAAACAAATACAATGATGGTAGTTTCGCGTACTTCTAATTACTATCATAGGTGCCAACTTGCACATATCCCCACTAGTTGTACCCACTACCCTTCCCATTCGATTGGCCCCCTAACCTCGTAGATACCTGTGTTGGTCCCATAATAGGGTGTATCACTCCCTAAGGTGGCAACCCCGATACTACTGAAATGCACAGCTTATACCTACACAATGCAACAGAGTCTTAACACTAGCCCAGACCCACGCATGCACATGACTCCGTTGGACTTGCACTGCCATTGCTAACTCTTTATTGACCTCTTACAATCAACCCCAGTAAGCGTGTCCCTGTCCTCGACCTAGTTCGAGCTAATATAGATACTAAAATGGGTTACTGGTTGGAAAGGGTCCACACACTTGACACAAGCTTCCCTCCTAAGCTTGGTCCCCACTAGGAATTCCCACTTACCCGTTTTTATCTCCATGTCTTATCACTTGTCTCATCTTGGTCAAGTGCTTTAATTATGTTTCATATGCTACCCATGTTACCCACTTAACCCTTTATTATTCCCATGTCTTACCACATGTCTTATCTTGATTAAGTGTTCATTAATTCATTATAACCGTAATCTTGCAAGATCTCCCACATTAGATTACCATTTGCGGTTGCTGGATATGCTAGGCGGTTCCCTGCAGGCTTATAACGCAATCCGAATCAAACCTCGTGTCTTTGCATTATTACGCATCTAATTTCTTACTTTGACCTCTCACATTAAATACCCTTTGCGGTTATTGAATATGCCGTGTGGTTCCGGGCAGGCTTATACCGCAATCTGAATCTAACCTCGTGTCTTAGGTGTTCATTATCACTTTCTTGATTCAAGTCCCAATTTAAAATCTTGGATTATAATATATTCCAATTACCCATAGTTTCCAATCTAAAATTTATTTATAGTTTTAATCCAAATTATGCCTATAATCTCATGTGTACAAGTTGTACCAAATTATGCCCAAACCAATTTCCATAGCTATCAGCAATTTATGCCAAACCTCATTTTATTACATATTTCCCAACTTTTCCAAATCATTCCAAAGTTAATCGTACGTAAATCTCAACGCAATATACTTAGGCTCTAAGTTAGCCTAATATCAAAAGGAAAAAGGGAAAGAAGAAGGGAGAGAATCAAAACATCAAGATTGGGATAAACATATTAACAAGCATGTGAAATGAATAACGACAAAATAGATTAGATAGGCATATGATAATGGCAATTGGGTATGAATCTAAAGGATAACAAATTACAAAACTTGATATGATTCATTTTATTTATAGGCATATACATTAGATCCAATTTACAATCCTATCACAATTACTTTTTAATTTAATTATATGTGAAAGTGACAAACTCACATCGATAGGATTCTTAGAAAAGAGAATTAGGCGTTGCTGTAGTAAATCTGATCTTGAATAACCTCTTATTTGATTGTTGAAGAAGAAAAGCTAAATAAATTTGAGTTGGAGCAGTAGCATGGAGGCGCCATGGATTAGGGTTGAATGAGATTAGGGCTAGGTTTAGGTGTTTATTTATAGATGTATTAGGTGAATTAGGACCTTTAGATTAGAGACCATCAGAACCACTCAGATTAAAAAGACACGTCATCAGGGAACTGTCTAGAATTCTGCAGATCTGGGCTCAGCATGGGCGCACTTCCCAGGTGCGCCAGTGCATTTTTGTTTGGCGCACTTCACAAGTGCGCTAGTTATTCTGGCCCGTTTCCTGATTGTTCTGCCAAACTTCTATCATCCATAACTCCTTCATACGTTATCCATTTTATGCAAACTCGGACTCTGTCTCAAGCAGAATTCCGAGATGAAACAAATGGCATAACTGTTTCACTTAATTATTCTTCTAAAAATTAGGTATTCTTTAATTATCCATTATGTCATGTTTTAAAGTTACGGGGTGTTATATTCCTCCCTACTTAAAGGATTTCGCCCCCGAAATCTCGAAGCTGAAAGGAATGCATGTCAACCACCCATCTACTCATCCATCAATCATGAGCGTCCATTGTCCTTAAAAGATTTCTAATGCTTTCATGAACATATGCAAAGTGTGTGTATATGTCCTTATCCTAATGCAAAATCAGGTCGTCTCCTGATTCAGTTGACTCCTTATTGCAAAATATGATAGTGCCATGCATCCATTATGTATGCAAAAGAATCCTAATGATACATATCATTTCTATCTGAGTGCACAACCATTCATCCAAATGCAACATCCATATGATAACACATTCAATGTACATCCATTAACTTAAATATGCACACTCATCCATATGCAATATGAAAGTGATTGAGCCGATCTAGTGCCTAAAGTGTGTGTAAATGCATCCACGAGCAACCACTAGCAAACACTTACATCCACTTGCATCCACCAAACATAACATGTCTCAAACACATGTTTAAAACCGTAGGATTTTCTACCTAAAGGTCGAAGATATAATCGAGAGGATACACTAGACGATAGAACAAGTATAAACAAAGCGGTAGAAAAAGGAGAAGTTAAGAAAATACCCTTAAACAGGAAAAGGTACGACGCACGTATCTTGTCCTCAGTCTCCCAAGTCACGTCTTCTAGATTATCTCCCCATTGGACTTTGACCAACTTGACCTCTCGCTTGCATAATTTCTGGACCTCCGATCCGAGGATGCATGTAGGAACTCGTCTAATCTTGGCATCTCGCTCTACTCCCACTTCTTTAAGCATGCTAGGCTCTACTACTTCCGCGGTATCGTGTAAACGTGTCCTCAAATGCGATATGTGAAATACGTCATGAACACCACTAAGCTTCTCAGGCAACTTCACTTTGTCGGCCACCTGTCCAATTCTCTCTATGATGGGAAATGGCCCCACAAACTCTGGTGCCAACTTCCCTACGGATCCAAAGCGAACTACATTCCTTAATGGTGGTACTTTAATAAAAACCGTGTCTCCCACATCGAACTCAAGATCGATTCGTCTCTTATCAGCGTATGACTTTTGCCAGTCTTGTGCCGTCTTCATGCGTCTTTGAATCAAGTCTATCTTCTCCGAGGTTTCCCTAACCATCTCGGGCCCAAGCAGAATCTTATCCGTAGATTCCCACCAACAAGTCGGTGATCGGCAAGGTCGTCCATATAGAGCTTCAAAAGGTGCCATACCAATACTAGTCTGATATTTGTTGTTGTAGGCGAACTCTAACAATGGTAGGTGTTCTTCCCATGTCCCTCCAAAATCCAAGATGCATAACTTTCAAAAGGTCTTCTAGAATCCTATTCACTCTTTCTTTTTGACCATTCGTCTGAGGCTGATAAGCGGTGCTCAAATACAATTGCGTTCATTCCGCTTCTTGCAAGCTCTTCCGAAACTCACTAGTGAAAATGGGATCTCGATCGCTTACGATACTAGAAGGTATGCCATGAAGACAAACTATCTCTCGGAGATAAACAGATGCTAACCATGCCGCTGTTCTTTTACTCTTAACGTGAATGAAATGGGCACTCTTGGTAAGTCAATCTACTACTACCCAAATCCCCTTATTACCTTCCTTGACCTCGGCAAACCGTCGACGAAATCCATGGAAACACTCTCCCATTCCATTGTGAAACCTCTAAAGGGTGAAGCAAAACACCAGGCTTCTTCTGCTCAGCCTTGACTTGCTGGCACACTAAGCATCTAGAAACGAACTCAGCCACATCCTTCTTTATTTCGGCCCAAAAGAAAACTTGCTTCATGTCCCTATACATCTTGTCACTACTGGGATATATGGTCATCTTAGAATGATGTGTTTCTTCAAGGATTGTCTTTCTCATATTCTCGTCTCGTGATACGCAAAGTCTCCCTATAACAACCCGTATTTTCAATAAACTGTTATAACATAAATCGAGGCAGAATTTAATTCAAAAATCAGAATCAAGGGAAACGGGCTATGCCATTGCGATCGTCTCGGAAAAATACGCGAAATAGAGTCCGAGTTTTCGAAAATCGGAGTCCGTATGACCCAGTTAAGGCCCATTGAAGTTTTCAGAAATTTCTATGCTAAAGACAGATTTAAGTTTCAAATTAAAAACAAGGATTAGGGCTAATCAGGGTTAGGCGGGAAAATTCCCGCCAGGGGGCCCCATGTCGACAGGCATGTCGACAGGGCACCCAGGGTGTCGACTGCCCTGTCGACAGCCCTGTCGACAGGGTGTGCCCAGGCAGTTCAGCCTGGTGCACCATTTCTGATTTGCGTTGGGTCATGTGGCTTGGTTCTGGAGAATTCTGAGATCTGACGGGCCAAACCTAATCTAGGGTTAATCCTAGGGCTTAAAACACTCTAATTCTCTATAAATATACCCCTAATCCTACCCTAAAGCCTCATTAATCAATCTAGCAACTAAACTATGCCAAATTGAATCCTCAAATGGCCTCCACCTAAAATCCCTAGCCTCCACCTTCCTCAAAGTTTAATCCTATGAAGATATGATGATCATACAACCTTTTCTATGTTGTATGAATGCTTAATAACTTGCATACTTCATTAAGTAGCAAGTTTGATTTGCTAAGTTTGTGTTTTTGGGATCTTGCTAAAGGGTTTTCTTATTTGAGGCTTTGTTTTGAGTTTTTAAAAGGGCTTCTTCATCTTATTTGGTGGATTTGTGGCTTGTTTATATTTGTAAGCCCTCTTACCTTCACTTTACAAACTCTAAAGTTAATGTTTGGTGAAAGTTGAGATTTATGTGAGTTTAGTTGATTATGCATGCTTATGCGAACTCACTATGTCATGTTTTATATGATTCATAAGTTATGCATGCTTATGCGAACTCATTATACCATGTTTTACATGTTTCATAAGTTATGCATGCATATGCGAGATTACTATGCCATGTTTTACATGTTTCACAAGTTATGCATGCTTATGCGAACTCATTATACCATGTTTTACATGTTTCATAAGTTATGCATGCATATGCGAGATTACTATGCCATGTTTTACATGTTTCACAAGTTATGCATGCTTATGCGAGTTTATTATGTCATGTTCTACATGTTTCATGGGTTATGCATGTTCATGCAAGTTCATCTTACCATGTTATGCGAGTTTAATGGATTATGCATGCTTATGCAAGTTCACCTTACCATGTTATGCAAGTTTAATGGATTATGCATGTTCACCTTACCATGTTATGCATATTTAATAAGCTAAGCATGTTTATGCGAATTCACCATGACATGATTTGCAAGTTTAACATGTATGCATGTTTATTAAGACATGTGAAGTTCACCATGTATGTTATGCCAAGTTACCTTTTATACCCTTATACGTTATGACGAATATGTAAGCGAGATAATGACGTTGGGAGGGTTTGGGTAAACTTAAAAATACATGAAACTAAAAGATTGGGAATTTACCTATTCAGTTAGGTCTACCCCTTGGGAATTTACCTATTAAGTTAGGTCTACCCAAGTATATGTTAACTTGTAAATATGTTCTAAAGTGGACATGACATTAGATAACACGATATGGCCAACTCGAGGTTAGACCTAGTTGTGGTGTAAATCTTCCCAGGTAACCACAACGTGGGGTCTAATGTGGGTAGTTGGTCATGTTGCACCATAAGACCCGAGATTAGACCTAGACGTGGTGTAAATCTTCCCAGGTAACCACGGATGTCTAATGTGAGAGGTTGGGTGCGTTAAGTAATTAATGCCTCATGATTAGGGTTAAGTCATGGCCCACTAATACTTAACCAATAATGGGGATGCGAGGATTAGATGGGGTTAAGTGGTTACACTTAACTAATTTAATCCAGGATTAGTGAGGGGTTAAAACCACACTTAACCCTCTTAGAAACCCTAGCAACGTGGTCTGTTCCAGCAGTAATCCCAGTTTGGTATCATTCACAACCCTAGAGGCTAGGTTAGGGCGGGGCACGATTACTGGACTGATGTAAGCGACCAAAGCGACGGCTGAGTGGTACAGCGGTGCGGGTCCGGCGGGCTACGGACGTGCACGTAGTCCGATGTTGGACAAACTCGAGGCACGGGTACCAGTAGGCTTAGACTGTGCATTATTGCTTAGGTGTCTGGGGTTGACATTTTAGGGCTTGATACACCCGAAGGTGGACCCAGCACAGTCTGACTACATCCATGTGGGCCGTATGGACACCAACACTCGACGTGTTAGGTTTATAGGGAGCCGATCGACTAGACCGTTGGGCTGGGCCTTATACTAAGGTCACTTCATGTTATTGGGCCAAAGTTTTGGGCTAAGGGATCAAGATCTGTTTTGTGGGTTTGCTAGTACACTGTGGTGCAAAGTTTAATCTCGTCTATGTGATGTCACCTTTATCTATTGCCAGTATGTTCATCTCAGTTTCCATCATACTGTTAACTTTATTAGTTTATAGATTGATCGTAGTAGGGCTTACCAGTCTTTTTGACTGACCTGTTTTCTTTCGCTTCTTTTCTTCCGTTCCCCCCCCCCCCCCCCCCACAGGTTCTCAGGGAGGGGCTACATCTACTTAGTGGATCTTTGACTTGCTTGTTGGATAGCTCATGTATGGATCTGAGCTAGCTGTGGCTTATCTTTTATTTCTGGGGATTAGTACTGATGTTTTACCATGTATTTTGTTATCACGTATCTAGACTTATGTTGTATTTTGGATTATGACATTTTGATAGTATGTACTTGACTATGTTGGTTTTCTGAGATGATGATGATGGATTTTTATCTGCTACCGCTGCTTTACTTATATTTATTTTTATATATTCTGTCTTGTGATATCTCTGTGCAAGTTTACCTTCACAATAACGCCCCTCCAAAGCTAGTACATTCTAAGGAGTGATCCTAGTGGAGGTGGGGTGTTACATTTGGTATCAGAGCCAGGTTAACAAGATTGAACAAAACTTTTGAAAAAAAAAACCCTTTTGAAAAACTATTTTCAAAAACCTACTAAGTATTTTCCAAAATAAAGTCTAGATTATTTTAAGGCTAATCCCCAAAAGCCATCAGCGTTATCCTTCGTTCCCTTGACCTAATCTTATCTTATCTCTTGTTTCAGTATGGCTGAGAATCTTGATATCCCAGATGGAGTGAACGTACCACTCTGGTATAGGAGACTCCTAGAAGCTAGGGCGGCAGCTGGTCCCGCCAACCCTACTCCCACTCCTCCTCCTGTAGTTGAGAATCCTATCCCTAATATCCCTCCTCCGGTGGTTCCTGCTCCCCCTCCTCCAGCAGTTAATATTCCCCCTCCCGTTGCTAATGTTCCTCCTCCTCCCGTTGCTGAGGCTCCTCTTCCTCCTCCTCCCCCTCAGCATCCTCAGATTGAGTTTACAAAGGTTTGTAAAGACTTCAAGGCAATGGGAGGCAAGAATTTCCTAGGCACGGAATCTTTCGTTGAAGCTAGGAATTGGCTGAAGGACACGGAGGACTTGTTTGCTATTTTTGGGATTGATGACGAGAGGAAAATCTTATTGACCGTATGGCTTTTGAAGGATGAGGCGGCCTATTGGTGGGAGGTCACCAATGGGACGAGGCCCGTTGAGACTTGGGCCGATTTGAGGGCTAGATTTGTGACCAAGTTTCTATCTTCAGCTGAGGCGAATTTACAAATGGAGAAGTTCATTGCATTAAAGCAAGGGGATATGTCTGTCAAGGAGTATGTGAACAAGTTTAATCAGCTGGCCCGCTTTGGTTTGGATATAGTAAACACCCCGGAGAAGAAGGCTCTTCGATTTGCCAGAGGATTGAATGAGCCGCTACAGGGCTTGGCGATGTCACATATTCCGCATGGAGCCACTTTCGAGAGTTTGGTCAATATGGCTCTGCTTCAGGGAGAGGGAAAGAAGGAAGTCAAGTCGGGCGATACTCAAGCAAAGAAGGCTGATTCTCAAGGCAAAGGCAGCCAAGGTCAAAGCAGTCAAGGAAATCAGAATAAGAACAAGAAGGGCAACAACAAAGGCAAGGGGAAGTGCAATTACTGTGGCATAGCTGGGCATTTTGCTAAGGATTGCAGAAAGAAGAAAAGGAAGCTTAGTGGTGGATGCTTTTCTTGTGGAGAGACTGGGCACTTCAGCAAAGAATGCTCAAAGAAGAAAGGACAGGCTGGATCTTCTGGAGGGCAAGTTCATGCTCTCAATGCCGCTTCAGTTCCCGAGAGAGGTAGTGTTTCTGTTGAGAACCTTGTTTATATCTCTGATCTTCCAGTGCGTACCTTGTTTGATTCTGGTGCTTCACATAGCTTTATTTCATCTGATCTTGTTGATAGTTTGCACCTTTGTACTAGCTTAGTGGATGATCCCGTTTGTGTTTCGAATCCCATTGGGGGTTCAGCTCATCTATCTATGATATGTGAGGATCTGAGGATCTCTATACTCAGCGTAGAGTTCTTGTGTAGTGCGTATGTTCTAGGTTTCAGGGGATACGGATTGATCTTGGGCATGGATTGGCTGTCTAGATATGGAGCCATTCTGGATTGTGAGCATATGGTTGTAAGGCTTGTGACTCGCCTGGGCAACACCTTAGAGATTTCATGCAATCCGAAGAATCCCGTCATGTTATGCTACCTTGAATCTCTCGACTCATCAGAGGAGGCCCTTCAGTCTGTAAGGGTGGTCCGGGATTATCCAGATGTTTTTGAAGAAGTTAAGGGGTTGCCCCCTAAACGAGAGATTGACTTTCGCATCTATCTGGTAGATAATGCTAAACCTGTTTCTTTGCCCGTTCGGCATATGGCTCCGCGTGAGAGACGGGAGCTGAGCAAGCAAGTGAAAGAATTGCTTGAGAAGGGCTTCATCAGAAGGAGTATATCCGAATGGGGAGCGCCTGTGGTGTTTGCAACTAAGGCAGATGGCTCTCTTCGACTATGTGTGGATTATAGAGAATTGAATAAGCTGACTAAGAAGAACCGACACCCGTTACCAAGGATCGATGATCTCTTTGATCAACTTGTTGGTGCTTCTGTTTTCTCTCAGCTTGACCTTGCTACGGGTTTTCATCAGCTCAGAGTGGCTGAAGACAGTATAGACAAGACTGCATTCAGAACTCCAGACGGATTCTTTGAATGGCTTGTTATGCCGTTCGGTTTGACGAATGCACCCGCGTATTTTGTGGATCTGATGAGTAGGGTGTTTCGGGAGTTCTTGAATAAGTTTGTCGTGGTCTTTGTTGATGATATTCTGGTCTTCTCCAAGGATGAGGAAGAGCATGCGAGGCACCTAGTAGAGGTGATGGACACACTCCGAGCACACCAGTTAAAAGCCAAGTTCTCCAAGTGCCACTTTTGGAGAAGGGAAGTCAGATTTCTTGGGCATATCGTATCCAAGCAAGGCTTAGCGGTGGATCCCGCTAAGGTGGTTGCAGTTCAGGATTGGAAGACTCCAAGGAATGCAACCGAGGTGAGAAGCTTTCTGGGTCTTGCGGGTTTCTATCGAAAGTTCATCAAGGACTTCGCAAAGATATCCGCTCCTCTTACTAAGTTGACGAAGAAGAACTCAGTCTTTGCTTGGGATATGGATTGTGAGCTTGCTTTTCAGAGACTCAAAAGAGCCCTTACATCCGCACCAGTTCTAGCCTTACCCGATGGTGGTAAGATATTTACCGTGTACACTGATGCTTGTGGCACGGGATTGGGTGCCGTTCTAATGCAAGAGGGCAGAGTTATATGTTTTGGTGGGAGGCAACTTAAGGTGCATGAGAGGAATTATCCCACTCATGATCTAGAGCTGGCAGCGATTGTATATGCGCTCAAAGCATGGCGTCATTATCTTCTGGGAGAGAGATTTGAGCTATATACTGATCATAAGTCTTTGAAGTATCTCTTTTCGCAGAAAGATCTGAACTTAAGACAGCAGAGATGGATGGAATTTTTGGCTTCCTATGATTTTGACATATCCTATACCCCTGGCAAGGGGAATGTTGTAGCGGATGCGTTGAGTAGGAAAAGGTTGACACTAAGTCCTCTATTTGTTGAGATGAAGAATTTAGAGTTCTTGGCGACCTTTGATTTCTCTTTGGCAATGGAGTCAGAGACCGGTTCCTTGGCATCTTTAGAGCTCAGGCCTACCCTTCTAGATCAAGTCGGGGCTTCACAAAAGGAAGACCCTCTGATAATTGAGATCATGGACAAGCTGGTTCGAGGGGAGACATCTAGTCACCTTGCTCGATATTCTATAGACGATAAGGGTTGGCTAAGGAGAGATGGAAGGCTTTGTGTTCCGATGGTAGAAGACTTGGTGAGGAAAGTTCTTGAGGAAGCACATCGCTCCAAGATGACCATACATCCAGGTGGTGATAAGATGTATAAGGACATGAAGCGCGTTTTCTTCTGGCCTGGAATGAAAAAGGATGTGGCGGAGTTTGTCTCGAGATGTGTTACTTGTCAGAGAGTAAAAGCTGAGTCGAAGAAGCCCGGTGGGCTATTACATCCGCTAGAGGTCCCGCTATGGAAGTGGGAGAGCATTTCTATGGACTTTATTGATGGGCTTCCAAGGTCCAGGAAGGGGAATACGAGCATATGGGTCATTGTGGATAGGCTCACGAAGAGTGCTCACTTTATCCCAGTGAAGTGCAAAAGGACCGCATCTGGACTAGCATCAGTATATCTTCGTGAGATAGTGCGACTACATGGAGTCCCTTCCAGCATAGTCAGTGACCGAGACCCCATCTTTACTAGTCAGTTCTGGAACAGCTTGCAGGAGGCTATGGGCACGAGATTGAACCTGAGTACAGCCTATCACCCACAAACAGACGGCCAAACAGAAAGGGTGAATAGGGTACTTGAGGACTTGTTGAGGCTTTGCATCCTGGATTTTGGTGGTGCTTGGGAAGACCATCTTCCTCTTGTCGAGTTTGCATACAACAACAGTTACCAGGCGAGCGTAGGGATGGCACCCTTTGAGGCTTTATATGGGAGGCCGTGCAAGTCACCTACATGTTGGTGGGAATCCACGGATAAGCTTATACTTGGACCCTACATGATTAGGGATACATCCGAGAAGGTTGAGTTGATTAGAAGACGGATGAAAGCGGCCCAAGACCGGCAGAAATCCTATGCTGACAGGCGAAGGTCCGAATTGGAGTTTGAGGTTGGGGACAAGGTTTTCGTGAAGGTTTCTCCTTTGCGGAATGTGGTCCGATTTGGAGCTGTTGGGAAGCTAGCACCGAGATTTGTTGGACCCTTCCCCATCATGGAGAGAATTGGGAAGATGGCTTATAGAGTGCAATTGCCCGAGAAGTTGTCCGGAGTGCATAATGTCTTTCATGTCTCGCATCTCCGAAAGTGCCTGCATGAGTCCGCTGAGGTGGTTGAGCCTAGCATGCTTGAAGACGTGGAGGTAGAGAAAGAAGCAACTTTAAGGAAAGCTCCGATTCGTATCTTGGGGACAGAGACCAAGAAGCTAAGGAATCGTGAGGTCAGATTGGTGAAAGTTCAATGGGGTGAAGCCGAAGAGGACGCAACTTGGGAAACCGAGGAGAAGATGCGTGGGCTTTATCCATTCCTGTTTGAGGGTACACTCTCAATCTCTTCCCTTTGCTAGTATATCTTTCTCTTTGCTAATCCATATTTATCCAGTTATCGTGCTAAGCTTGTCATGAGAACCTTAGGTAGAAACCCTTTGGATGAAACATGTGTTTGAAGCATGTTATGGTTGATGGTTGCAAGTGGTTGCAAGTGTTTGCAAGTGGTCACTCGTGGATGCATGATACACATTAGGCACTAGATCGGCTCACACACTCCTCATATTGCATGTGCATGAGTGTTTATGCTTATTCTTGGATGAAATTTGTATGCAATCACATGGATGTTGCATATGGATGTATGATTGAGCACGCATATAGATATTATACATTATGTTAGGGATTTGCATACATGTGGATACATTTCACTAACATATTTTGCATTGATCATTGCATTAGATAAGTACATATACACACACTTTTGCATATGTTCATACAGCATTTAGAATCTTTTAAGGACAATGGCTGCTCGTGGATGATGTTTTGAGTAGATGGATGTTGGATGGTAGGATATGTTCTTCCTAACTTGAAGATTTCGGGGACGAAATCCTTTAAGGAGGGGAGAATATAACAACCCGTATTTTCAATAAACTGTTATAACATAAATCAAGGCAGAATTTAATTCAAAAATCAGAATCAAGGGAAACGGGCTATGCCATTGCGATCGTCTCGGAAAAATACGCGAAATAGAGTCCGAGTTTTCGAAAATCGGAGTCCGTATGACCCAGTTAAGGCCCATTGAAGTTTTCAGAAATTTCTATGCTAAAGACAGATTTAAGTTTCAAATTAAAAACAAGGATTAGGGCTAATCAGGGTTAGGCGGGAAAATTCCCGCCAGGGGGCCCCATGTCGACAGGCATGTCGACAGGGCACCCAGGGTGTCGACTGCCCTGTCGACAACCCTGTCGACAGGGTGTGCCCAGGCAGTTCAGCCTGGTGCACCATTTCTGATTTAGGTTGGGTCATGTGGCTTGGTTCTGGAGAATTCTGAGATCTGACGGGCCAAACCTAATCTAGGGTTAATCCTAGGGCTTAAAACACTCTAATTCTCTATAAATATACCCCTAATCCTACCCTAAAGCCTCATTAATCAATCTAGCAACTAAACTATGCCAAATTGAATCCTCAAATGGCCTCCACCTAAAATCCCTAGCCTCCACCTTCCTCAAAGTTTAATCCTATGAAGATATGATGATCATACAACCTTTTCTATGTTGTATGAATGCTTAATAACTTGCATACTTCATTAAGTAGCAAGTTTGATTTGCTAAGTTTGTGTTTTTGGGATCTTGCAAAAGGGTTTTCTTATTTAAGGCTTTTTTTTGAGTTTTTAAAAGGGCTTCTTCATCTTATTTGGTGGATTTGTGGCTTGTTTATATTTGTAAGCCCTCTTACCTTCACTTTACAAACTCTAAAGTTAATGTTTGGTGAAAGTTGAGATTTATGTGAGTTTAGTTGATTATGCATGCTTATGCGAACTCACTATGTCATGTTTTATATGATTCATAAGTTATGCATGCTTATGCGAACTCATTATACCATGTTTTACATGTTTCATAAGTTATGCATGCATATGCGAGATTACTATGCCATGTTTTACATGTTTCACAAGTTATGCATGCTTATGCGAACTCATTATACCATGTTTTACATGTTTCATAAGTTATGCATGCATATGCGAGATTACTATGCCATGTTTTACATGTTTCACAAGTTATGCATGCTTATGCGAGTTTATTATGTCATGTTCTACATGTTTCATGGGTTATGCATGTTCATGCAAGTTCATCTTACCATGTTATGCGAGTTTAATGGATTATGCATGTTTATGCAAGTTCACCTTACCATGTTATGCAAGTTTAATGGATTATGCATGTTCACCTTACCATGTTATGCATATTTAATAAGCTAAGCATGTTTATGCGAATTCACCATGACATGATTTGCAAGTTTAACATGTATGCATGTTTATTAAGACATGTGAAGTTCACCATGTATGTTATGCCAAGTTACCTTTTATACCCTTATACGTTATGACGAATATGTAAGCGAGATAATGACGTTGGGAGGGTTTGGGTAAACTTAAAAATACATGAAACTAAAAGATTGGGAATTTACCTATTAAGTTAGGTCTACCCCTTGGGAATTTACCTATTAAGTTAGGTCTACCCAAGTATATGTTAACTTGTAAATATGTTCTAAAGTGGACATGACATTAGATAACACGATATGGCCAACTCGAGGTTAGACCTAGTTGTGGTGTAAATCTTCCCAGGTAACCACAACGTGGGGTCTAATGTGGGTAGTTGGTCATGTTGCACCATAAGACCCGAGGTTAGACCTAGACGTGGTGTAAATCTTCCCAGGTAACCACGGATGTCTAATGTGAGAGGTTGGGTGCGTTAAGTAATTAATGCCTCATGATTAGGGTTAAGTCATGGCCCACTAATACTTAACCAATAATGGGGATGCGAGGATTAGATGGGGTTAAGTGGTTACACTTAACTAATTTAATCCAGGATTAGTGAGGGGTTAAAACCACACTTAACCCTCTTAGAAACCCTAGCAACGTGGTCTGTTCCTGCAGTAATCCCAGTTTGGTATCATTCACAACCCTAGAGGCTAGGTTAGGGCGGGGCACGATTACTGGACTGATGTAAGCGACCAAAGCGACGGCTGAGTGGTACAGCGGTGCGGGTCCGGCGGGCTACGGATGTGCACGTAGTCCGATGTTGGACAAACTCGAGGCACGGGTACCAGTAGGCTTAGACTGTGCATTATTGCTTAGGTGTCTGGGGTTGACATTTTAGGGCTTGATACACCCGAAGGTGGACCCAGCACAGTCTGACTACATCCATGTGGGCCGTATGGACACCAACACTCGACGTGTTAGGTTTATAGGGAGCCGATCGACTAGACCGTTGGGCTGGGCCTTATACTAAGGTCACTTCATGTTATTGGGCCAAAGTTTTGGGCTAAGGGATCAAGATCTGTTTTGTGGGTTTGCTAGTACACTGTGGTGCAAAGTTTAATCTCGTCTATGTGATGTCACCTTTATCTATTGCCAGTATGTTCATCTCAGTTTCCATCATACTGTTAACTTTATTAGTTTATAGATTGATCGTAGTAGGGCTTACCAGTCTTTTTGACTGACCTGTTTTCTTTCGCTTCTTTTCTTCCGTTCCCCCCTCCCCCCACCCCACAGGTTCTCAGGGAGGGGCTACATCTACTTAGTGGATCTTTGACTTGCTTGTTGGATAGCTCATGTATGGATCTGAGCTAGCTGTGGCTTATCTTTTATTTCTGGGGATTAGTACTGATGTTTTACCATGTATTTTGTTATCACGTATCTAGACTTATGTTGTATTTTGGATTATGACATTTTGATAGTATGTACTTGACTATGTTGGTTTTCTGAGATGATGATGATGGGTTTTTATCTGCTACCGCTGCTTTACTTATATTTATTTTTATATATTCTGTCTTGTGATATCTCTGTGCAAGTTTACCTTCACAATAACGCCCCTCCAAAGCTAGTACATTCTAAGGAGTGATCCTAGTGGAGGTGGGGTGTTACACTCCCATCCCTACGCAACCAAACTTTTTCTTCTATACTATACCTACTAAGACGGCTCGAAGACTCCCCTCTTATGAGCTTGTCCACTATCTCTATCAGTTGTGGGTCATCTCGCTGCGCCGCTCCTATCTATCCCAAAAGCGTAGGTTGCACCTCTAATAATGCTAACAAACCAGGTACATAATCAATAGAGGGTCTAAAGTCAAAGGTAGATATATACTCCAAACTCTGTCACTCGACAAACAAAGGACTCAAAGTCAACCTCTTTCTACTCAAGGCTTTAGCTACAACGTTACCCTTGCCAGGGGTGTATGCAATCTCAAAGTCATAAAATGCTAAGAACTCCATCCACCTTTGTTGTCTTAAGTTTAAATCCTTTTGAGAGAACAACTACTTATATGACTTATGATCTGTATACAACTCAAATCTCTCACCAAGCAAGTAATGGCGCCAAGACTTAAGCGCAAAAACTATGGTAGCTAATTCTAAGTCATGGGTAGGGTAATTCTTCTCATGAACCTTCAACTGCCTTCCACCATAACATATCACTCTTCCCTCCTACATCAAAACTGCGCCCAGCCTTGTCCCGCAAGCATCGGTATATACTGTGAATGGTTTACTCCCATCTGGCAGAATTAAAACTAGAGTTGTCCTCAAATCCCTCTTCAAACGTTGAAAAGCATCGTCACAGTCAACATCCCAAGAAAAGGTCAAATTCTTTTTCATTAACTAAGTAAGTGGGGCTGCTATCTTAGCAAAGTCCTTGATAAACTTTCTATAATAGCCTGCCAAACCAGGAAAACTTCTTACTTCTGTTGCATTCTGAGGAATCTTCCAATCTTGGATTGCCACTACCTTCGTGGGATCCACTGCTATCCCTTCTTTAGAGACCACGTGCCCTAGAATCTTACTTCCTTCCTCCAAAAGTGATATTTGGAGAACTTAGCCTTAAGCTGATGTACTCGATGGGTCTCTAAAACTTCCTTAAGATATAAGGCATGCTGTTCCTCGTTTCTTGAGAAGATCAGGATATCATCTACAAAGACTACTACAAATTTGTTTAGAAACTCCCTAAACATCCTACTCATCAAGTCCACAAAATATGCAGGTGCATTCGTCAAACCAAAAGGCATGACGAGCCATTCAAAGAAACCATCTGGAGTTCTAAATGCAGTTTTATCTATGCTGTCCTCAGCCACCCTTAGCTGATGAAATCCTGTAGCTAATTCCGACTGCAAGAAAACCAAAGCACCAACCAACTGATCGAACAAGTCATCTATCAGTTGACTCCTTATTGCAAAATATGATAGTGCCAAGCGTCCATTATGTATGCAAAAGAATCCTAATGATACATATCATTTCTATATGAGTGCACAACCATTCATCCAAATGCAACATCCATATGATAACACATTCAATGTACATACATATCATTTCTATATGAGTGCACAACCATTCATCCAAATGCAACATCCATATGATAACACATTCAATGTACATCCATTAACTTAAATATGCACACTCATCCATATGCAATATGAAAGTGATTGAGCCGATCTTGTGCCTAAAGTGTGTGTAAATGCATCCACGAGCAACCACTAGCAAACACTTACATCCACTTGCATCCACCAAACATAACATGTCTCAAACACATGTTTACAACCGTAGGATTCTCTACCTAAAAGTCGAAGATATAATCGAGAGGATACACTAGGCGATAGAACAAGTATAAACAAAGCGGTAGAAAAAGGAGAAGTTAAGAACATACCCTTAAATAGGAAAAGGTACGACGCACGTATCTTGTCCTCAGTCTCCCAAGTCACGTCTTCTAGATTATCTCCCCATTGGACTTTGACCAACTTGACCTCTCGCTTGCGTAATTTCTGGACCTCCAATCCGAGGATGCATGTAGGAACTCGTCTAATCGTGGCATCTCGCTCTACTCCCACTTCTTTAAGCATGCTCGGCTCTACTACTTCCGCGGTATCGTGTAAATGTGTCCTCAAATGCGATATGTGAAATACGTCATGAACACCACTAAGCTTCTCAGGCAACTTCACTTTGTCGGCCATCTATCCAATTCTCTCTATGATGGGAAATGGCCCCACAAACTTTGGTGCCAACTTCCCTACGGATCCAAAGCGAACTACATTCCTTAATGGTGGTACTTTAATAAAAACCGTGTCTCCCACATCGAACTCAAGATCGATTCGTCTCTTATCACCGTATGACTTTTGCCAGTCTTGTGTCGTCTTCATGCGTCTTCGAATCAAGTCTGTCTTCTCTAAGGTTTCCCTAACCATCTCGGGCCCAAGCAGAATCTTTTCCGTAGATTCCCACCAACAAGTCGGTGATCGGCAAGGTCGTCCACATAGAGCTTCAAAAGGTGCCATGCCAATACTAGTCTGATATCTGTTGTTGTAGGCGAACTCTAACAATGGTAGGTGTTCTTCCCATGTCCCTCCAAAATCCAAGATGCATAACTTTCAAAAGGTCTTCTAGAATCCTATTCACTCTTTCTTTTTGGTCATTCGTCTGAGGCTGATAAGCGGTGCTCAAATACAATTGCGTTCATACCGCCTCTTGCAAGCTCTTCCGAAACTCACTAGTGAAAATGGGATCTCGATCGCTTACGATACTAGAAGGTATGCCATGTAGACGAACTATCTCTCGGAGATAAACAGATGCTAACCATGTCGCTGTTCTTTTACTCTTAACGTGAATGAAATGGGCGCTCTTGGTAATTTAATCTACTACTACCCAAATCCCCGTATTACCTTCCTTGACCTTGGCAAACCGTCGACGAAATCCATGGAAACACTCTCCCATTCCATTGTGGAACCTCTAAAGGGTGAAGAAAAACACCAGGCTTCTTCTGCTCAGCCTTGACTTGCTGGCACACTAAGCATCTAGAAACAAACTTAGCCACATCCTTCATTATTTCGGCCCAAAAGAGAACTTACTTCATGTCCCTATACATCTTGTCACTACTGGGATATATGGTCATCTTAGAATGATGTGTTTCTTCAAGGATTGTCTTTCTCATATTCTCATCTCGTGATACGCAAAGTCTCCCATCCCTACACAACCAATCTTTTTCATCTATAGTATACCTACTAAGACTGCTCGAAGACTCCCCTCTTATGAGCTTATCCACTATCTCTATCAGCTGTGGGTCATCTCGCTGCGCCGCTCCTATCTATCCCAAAAGCGTAGGTTGCACCTCTAATGATGCCAACAAACCAGGTACATAATCAATAGAGGGTCTAAAGTCAAAGGTAGATATATACTCCAAACTCTGCCACTCGACAAACAAAGGACTCAAAGTCAACCTCTTTCTACTCAAGGCTTTAGCTACAACGTTACCCTTGCCAGGGGTGTATGCAATCTCAAAGTCATAGGATGCTAAGAACTCCATTCACCTTTGTTGTCTTAAGTTTAAATCCTTTTGAGAGAACAAGTACTTATATGACATGATCTGTATACAACTCAAACCTCTCACCAAGCAAGTAATGGTGCCAAGACTTAAGCGCAAAAACTATGGTAGCTAATTCTAAGTCATGGGTAGGGTAATTCTTCTCATGAACCTTCAACTGCCTTCCACCATAACATATCACCCTTCCCTCCTGCATCAAAACTGCGCCCAGCCTTGTCCCGCAAGCATCGGTATATACTGTGAATGGTTTACTCCCATCTAATAGAATTAAAACTAGAGTTGTCCTCAAATCCCTCTTCAAACGTTGAAAAGCATCGTCACAGTCAACATCCCAAGAAAAGGTCAAATTCTTTTTCATTAACTGAGTAAGTGGGGCTGATATCTCAGCAAATCCTTGATAAACTTTATATAATAGCCCGCCAAACCAGGAAAACTTCTTACTTCTGTTGCATTCTTAGGAATCTTCCAATCTTGGATTGCCACTACCTTCGTGGGATCCACTACTATCCCTTCTTTAGAGACCACCTGCCCTAGGAATCTTACTTCCTTCCTCCAAAAGTGATATTTGGAGAACTTAGCCTTAAGCTGATGTACTCGATGGGTCTCTAAAACTTGCTTAAGATATAAGGCATGCTGTTCCTCGTTTCTTGAGAAGATCAGGATATCATCTACAAAGACTACTACAAATTTGTTTAGAAACTCCCTAAACATCCTACTCATCAAGTCCACAAAATATGCAAGTGCATTCGTCAAACCAAAAGGCATGACGAGCCATTCAAAGAAACCATCTGGAGTTCTAAATGCAGTCTTATCTATGCTGTCCTCAGCCACCCTAAGCTGATGAAATCCTATAGCTAAATCCGACTGCAAGAAAACCAAAGCACCAACCAACTGATCGGACAAGTCATCTATCCTCAGTAATGGGTGTCTGTTCTTCTTCATGAGCTTATTCAGCTCCCTATAGTCCATGCACAATCTAATCGAACCATCAGCCTTCGTAGCAAAACCAAATGGAGCACCCCACTCTGAGATACTTCTTCTTATGAACCCTTTCTCAAGCAACTCTTTCACTTGTTTACTAAGCTCCCTTCTTTCTCTTGGAGCCATTGGCGCACAGGCAACGCAACTGGCTTTGCATTGTCCACCAAGTATATATGGAAATCTATCTCGCGTTGTGGAGGTAAGCCCCTAACCTCCTCAAAGACAACTGCATACTCACGGACTACTCGAACAGATTGCAAATCATCAATAGATGTGTCAAGAGATTCTAGGTAGCTAAGCATAACAGAACTCTTAGGGTCACATGAGATATCGAAAGAATTACCCAAACTAGTCAACAGTCTAACTACCCTCTTTTCACAGTTGAGAATGGCACCATACCTGGCTAGCCAATCCATACCTAGAATCAACCCATAGCCCGTGAAACCAAGCACATATGCTTTGAATTCAAACTCAATGCCATACACAGATATTCTCAAATCCCGACATAACATAGACAGATGAGCCGTACCCCCAATAGGATTTGAGACAACAACGGGATCCATTACTATACTAGTATCTAGGTGTAGAGACTCAACAATAGAAGCAGATATAAACGAATGTGAAGCGCCAGAATCAAACAAAGTACGTAAAGGATGATCGAAAAGGAAAATCAAACTTTCAACAGAAATGTTTCTACCTCTCTCCTGCATAGCTCCATGAGAGCATGAACCTGCCCTCCAGAAGTAGATCCTGTCCTCTGTCCTTGCCCTTGTCTTTGCCTCCTTGGGCAGTCTTTAATCATATGACCTACCTCACCACATTGGAAGCAACCCGTCCTCTTCTTCTTCCTACAGACCTTCTTCAAATGGCCAGGTATTCCACAATTGTGACACTTTCTTTTCTCTGAACCCTTGTTATCCTTACCGCCCTTCTTTTCTTGTTGTTGTGCCTTTTCTGGATTCCCTTTTTTGTCCTATGCCTTATCTATGTTATCACCTTTCTCCTCTTCATGTATCAACGCCATATCAACAAGATTCTCGAAAGTAGCCCCCATAGGAATGTGGGACATAGCCAACCCGTGTAATGTTTCATTCAGACCCTTGACAAATCTCAAGGCCTTGATATGTGGTGTATTAACTAATTCCATACCAAATCTTGCTAACTGATTAAACTTGTTAATGTACTCTTTCATAGACAAACTCCCTTGTTTCAAAGCCAAGAACCACTCCATGTATAAACTCTCCTCTGCTTGTGAAAGAAATTTCAACTCGAACCTTTGTCTAAAATCGATCCACATCTCCACTGCATGTCCTCCATTAGTTACTTCCTACCAAAATGAAGCTTCAACCTTTATCAACCAAGCAGCTAGTTGAACCTTCCTTCCATCATCTATCTTAAAGATACCAAACAAGTCCTCCACTTCCTTAAGCTAATTCCGAGCCTCAACAAACATTTCAGTTCCATAAAACGGTTTTCCGCCCATCGCATGGAAATCTTTGCATATATTAGAAAAAGTGTTTACACGGGGAGGAGGAGGTGGAACGACGGCTGCACCTAAGGGAGGAGGGAAGTTTTTGGGCCTGCGGCAGTAGCTCTAGCCTCCAGATACCTTCTGAATCAGCCTGGTATCTGTACGCCCTCGGGTATATCGGGTTCCCCAGACATGATGAAAGAAAAAGGAAGAGATTCAAAACAGAGAATCGAAAGATAGATATATGGGTTTTGGGGATTATGGTTTTCATAATAAACCTTTCTCTTGAAAATACCCTCTTTAAAACATGTTTTTGAAAATACTTCTTTTTTAAAAATGCTTTTGAAAACGATTTTCAAATTTTTTTATCTGTTCTGGTAACCTTCAGCTCTTATACCACATGTAATACCCTACGTCCATTAATGTCACTCACTAAGGGAATGCATTAACTTTCATAGAGCATTATAAGCGTATAGAACAGAACATCACAAGACAGATATATAAAATGGTACTTACAAAATTTAAAATTTATTCATTGCAGCGGAAAAGCAAAACATGTCTGGTTACAACATTAAAACCATTTACTAAAGCCAAGTACACAAATATCCATCTTGAACAAAATTATTATCAGAGTACATAAAAGAAAAACCATAATCCCACTCCAAATAGCCATAATGAAAAAGAGATAAAGCTGAGCATTACTTTCAACACTTCCAAGCACTTCAAGAAGAAAGAAATCCGAGTCAAGCTTCACTAATCCCACCCTGAGGACCTGTGGGGGGGAGAGAAAGAAAAGAGGCGAAACAAAAAGGGTCAGACATAAAGTCTGGCGAGTCCAGTGACTTTAACAATATAATCAGCAAAGTAACAGGATAAGAACATAAACTGGATATAAGAGATGACTGTAACATAAGAAGATATAACAAGGTAAGCAAGATAGATCATTGACTGCACTCCTAACCACTATAAGATATGCTCTGCACCGTACCTACATACTAGTTACATACTAAAAGATGATCCCTCTTAAATAAACATAATGATGGCAGTTTCGTGTACTTCTAGTTACTAACATAGGTGCCAACTTGCTCCTATCCCCACTAGGCTTTCTAACCTCGTAGATACATGTGTTAGTCCCACAATAGGATGTATCACTCCCTAAGGTTGCAACCCCGGTACTACTGAAATGCACAGCTTACACCTACATGATGCAACATCGTCTTACCTACCAGCCCGGACCCATGCATGCACATGACTCTGTTGGGCTTGCACTGCCATCGCTAACTCTTTATTGACCTCTTACAATCAACCCCAGTAAGTATGTCCCTGTCCTCGACCTAGTTCAAGCTTATATAGATACTAAAAAGGGTTACTGGTTGGAAAGGGTCCACACACTTGACACAAGCTTCCCTCCTAAGCTTGGTCCCCACTAGGAATTCCCACTTAACCCCTTTTTATCCCCATGTCTTATCACATGTCTCATCATGGTCAAGTGCTTTAATTATGTTTCACATGCTACCCATGTTACCCACTTAACCCTTTATTATTCCCATGTCTTACCACATATCTTATCTTGGTTAAGTGTTCATTAATTCATTATAACTGTAATCTTGCAAGACCTCCCACATTAGATTACCATTTGCGGTTGCTGGATAAGCTAGGCGGTTCCCTGCAGGCTTATAACGCATTCCAAATCTAACCTCGTGTCTTTGCGTTATCCCCACTAGTTGTACCCACTACCCTTCCCATTCGATTGGCTCCCTAACCTCGTAGATAACTGTGTTGGTCCCATAATAGGGTGTATCACTCCCTAAGGTGGCAACCCCGATACTACTGAAATGCACAACATATACCTACACAATGCAACAGAGTTTTACCACCAGCCTAGACCCACGCATGCACATGACTCCGTTGGACTTGCACCGCCATTGCTAACTCTTTATTGACCTCTTACAATCAACCCCAGTAAGCGTGTCCCTGTCCTCGACCTAGTTCGAGCTCATATAGATATTAAAATGGGTTATTGGTTGAAAAGGGTCCACATACTTGACACAAGCTTCCCTCCTAAGCTTGGTCCCCACTAGGAATTTCCACTTAACCCCTTTTATCCCGATGCCTTATCGCATATCTCATCTTGGTTAAGTGCTTTAATTATGTTTCACATGCTACCCATGTTACGCACTTAACCCTTTATTATTCCCATGTTTTCCCACATGTCTTATCTTGGTTAAGTGTTCATTAATTCATTATTACCGTAATCTTGCAAGACCTCCTATATTAGATTACCGTTTGCAGTTGCTGGATATGCCGGGCGGTTCTGGGTAGGCTTATACCGCAATCCAAATCTAACCTCGTGTCTTAGGTGTTCATTATCATTTTCTTGATTCAAGCCCCAGTTTCAAATCTTGGATTATAATATATTCCAATTACCCATAATTTCCAATCTAAATCATGTTTATAATTTTAATCCAAATTATGCCTATAATCTCATGTGTACAAGTTGTACCAAATTTTGCCCAAACCAATTTCCATAACTATCAACAATTTATGCCAAATCTTATTTTGTTACATATTTCCCAACTTTTCCCAATCATTCCAATGTTAATCTTACGTAAATCTCAACGCAATACACTTAGGCTCGAAGTTAGCCTAATATCAAAAGGAAAAAGGAAAAGAAGAAGGGGAGAGAATCAAAATATCAAGATTGGCATAAACATATAAACAGGCATGTGAAATGAATAACGACAAAATAGATTAGATAGGCATATGATAATAGCAATTGGGTATGAATCTGAAGGATAACAAATTACAAAACTTGATATGATTCATCTTATTTATAGGCATATACATTAGATCCAATTTACAGTCCTATGACAATTACTTTTTAATTTAATTATATGTGAAAGTGACATAAACTCATAGCGATAGGATTCTTAGAAAAGAGAATTAGGCGTTGCTGTAGCAAATCTGATCTTGAATAACCTCTTCTTTGAATGTTGAAGAAGAAAAGCTAAATTAATTTGAGTTGGAGCAGCAACATGGAGGCGCCATGGATTAGGGTCGAATGAGATTAGGGTTAGGTTTATGTGTTTATTTATAGATGTATTATGTGAATTAGGACCATTAGATTAGAGACCATCAGAACCACTCAGATTAAAAAGACACATCATCAGGGAACTGTCTAGAATTCTGCAAATCTGGGCTCGTCATGGGCGCACTTGCCAGGTGCGCCAGTGCATTTTTGTTCTGGCGCACTTCACAAGTGCGCCAGTTATTCTGGCACGTTTCCTAATTGTTCTACCAAACTTCTATCGTCCATAACTCCTTCATATGATATCCGTTTTACACAAATTTGGACTCTATCTCAAGTAGAATTCCAAGACGAACGAAATGGCATAACCCGTTTCACTTAATTCATCTTCTAAAAATTAGGTATTCTTTAATTATCCCTTATGTCATGTTTTAAAATTACGGGGTGTTACATGATCTAATCCTACTGAATAATGATCTTGCCTCAAGATGCAATCTATGATGAATTAGAATGATTAGAATGATGAAATTAGGGTTTAGTTTGAATTTAAGAATCAAGGACACAAGCCTAATTGTTCGAATGAAGAGAGAAAACTCAATTCTCTCCCTAAACCTCTCTATTTATAGCAACAGATGCCTAATAGGCTTCAGTGGTCATCCCATTAGCAATTTATTAGTCTATCTAAAAGAAATTGAAACTTAAAACAATTATTTCTCCTAAACCACCGGACAAAATCTTTAATGTGACCACTCAACGAAATTTCCAATCGCCATTCCAACAATATTCACAAGGGTAAAACAGTCACAATTAAGTCTGGTAAAAATCATGGATATACCTCACATTCCCACGAACAACATATAAAAATATGAGAATGATCCGACCAAAAGGGAATTAAATATAATTATTTTGCGATCCTCCAATATGTAAAATATGGGTCGTTACATTCTCCCTTTCCCCTTTTAGAAATTTCACCCTTGAAATTCTAATCAAACAATACAAACAAGGTATTCTGCATGCTTGCCATCCATGAGTATCTAATCTAACATTCAATCTTGCATCTAACAATCCATGCAATCAAAATCCTACCCTAGCACGCAGAACTCTAATAGTGCAAGACACAAGGGTACAAGTAAGATACGATACATGGGAAAACCACTCAAAGAATTTTGGTGGGTAGACCTCGTACTCTTTTTCGTTTTCCATGTGCAATTTCCATCGTTCTCACCTATTGTACCTTGAGTAGGTCTAAAACCTTCCTCATAAGCTGTTTCGTGTCACTTCCACCAATGCGAAGCAGCTTACAATGCTTAAAAAATTCGAGCTCAACTTCTAAATCTTCTATCTGATCACGGGATAACACAACATTCGAGTCATGAACAAACTTTCGTAGAAACGTTACATGAAACACATTATGCACACCCTCTATATTCTTAGGTATATTACTCCATAGGCGAGCTTCTCAATACGATCGACAATCATAAATGGACCAACAAACCTAGGCGAACTTTCCTTTACTGCTAAAACAAACAACATTCCTTAAAGGTAAAACTTTAACAAATACCAAGTCTGAGATGACCGCCATAACTCCCGCACTTAACAAAAGGAATAACATGCTAAAAGACGTGCGAGGAAGTTATGGGGTGATCATTAGAGTAGAATAACACACGCGGAAGTTATCATATAACTCACAACGCAAGGATAAAATATAATAGAACATATACAACAAGTAATAATAGTGAAGCAGAATTGAGCAGAATCTTAAACTTTTCATATCATCATGAAAAATCCATACATCACTGGAGTAAATCCTAAGAGTCTGTACAAAAATGCCTCACTGCAAGTCACTCAGAGAATACATCAAACATAACAGTGGAAAACAACAAATAGTAGATAGTGGGAAATAATATGTCAGCCTCCTGCTCGTCATTGCTTGGCAACATCATCCTCATCAAGATCCATTACCTGTCACCTGTTACTCAGTCTGCCATCCACGACCAGATGAACAACCTAAGGCAATAAGAGGGAGACATAAAACCTTGAGTCAAACGATAGTCTTAGTGAGCTATAAATAGCTATGTAACATCATCAGTAAAGTATATGAGAAATAGGTAGATCAATTAACTAATCTACCAACACCTCAAAGAAGAACCCAAACCCGTCTCCTCCAAACCCGACAGTGATAACTTTTACAACAATCAGAAAGAAACAAACAGTACATTCATAGCAACCAATTATCAAGCATAGACCATCCTAATCGAATTCGACTTCTGCCAAGCACAATCCCAGAAGGCCTAAACCAACATCAGACAAGAACCTAAGAGATATCTCCTTCAATGTTGAGCAATCTACACAAGACGATACAAGCAAATCAACATCATCCATGTCTCTGGCAATCACCACCTGCTTTGCCTTGAAACTATCGTTAATCGTATGACTAGCAAACCTTGCCATCGGTCAAGGGCTAATGGTAAACCCGGTTCTAGCAAAACTCCATACGCCATCATGACCCGTATTTAGGCCTTTCAACGATACCCAGGGGTATTCGACTAGTCCCACTAGTTTTTTAGGCATTCCAATTATACCCCTGCTTTGAGTCCGCTAGAACCTCTGGCTAACGATAATTCTGTAGCCTTTAATATCTCTAGCCATCTGATTTGATGACTATCCATAAGCTCAAGCAACTTCGTGAGCAACCATTGTATACGAACTCATAACTTTGAGTCGTCTTCACATTCGTTGCATTCCATCGATCAATGAACACATGACAACACTTTGAACATTCCATCTTCAATTCACTTCGAAGCTACGTCCAACGTTGAACCAAAAATAACTCCGTTTGGTCGATAGTTGATATACAACATTCATCTCTTGATATGAATTGTAACACCCCATAATTTTAGAAGACACTATAATGATGAATTAAAGAATACTTAATTAAACATTGAGAATTTAGTAAAACGGATTGCACCATTGTGTTCGCATCGGAATTCTACTTAAGATAGACTCCGAGTTTGCGTTAAACGGACAACGTATGAGGAAAATATTAAGATTTGAAGTTTATAAACATATATGCCACTTACATATAAATAAAATAAAATCTAGAAATCAAATCAGTTCAAAATTCAAGGTGGGAACCAATACTGGAATCAGTGTCGTTGGGGGTCGAACCCAGCCAAGGCGTGTCGACCCATGGGTCGACACCCACACAGGGGTATCAACACCCATGTTGACACCCCCAGATTCGAACCGGATTCATTCTTGCATATGTAGGCTTGTTTTTTGACTAGATTCGTTGACCTTAGGCTATAAATAAGACTTTAGTCCCATTGTTTTATTCACCTAAATCAATGGCGACAATGAGGTGCTACCCCAACATAGTTTGATCTAGCCTCCTTCTTCTTCAACAAGAAAGTTATTCATATTCAGATATCTGTGCTACAACATCTGCGATTGATTCTCCGTTCTTTAAGATCCAATCACAGTGAGTGTATGTTATCTTTAGATGTAAACACTTAAAAGTTATCTTGACATATCTATGAATTGGATCTAAGCCTATGACTATCTGAATCATACCAGATATACCATTACTTGTGTATCTAACTTACTGTTTAGATCTCATATGTCTATTCATGATATCCTTATTCTATCAGTTTGCCTAATCATGTCACCTTATGCTTATCATTCTAACTTGCCTAATCATGTAACCTTATGCCTATAATGCTAGTTTACCTAATTATGTCATCTTATGCCATTTTTATTTACTATGTCTATTATTGTTCTCTTCTCTCCTTTCTTCCCTTTTTGTTTTTGATGTCAGGCTACCTACGAGCCTAGGCCTATCGCTGAAATATGCGAATGCGTGAAATTGGGAACGAATGGGAATGATTAATTTGGGGCATGATTCTTGTTGTAAAACATGATTGGCAATTTTGGGCATAATTTGTACCTTGAAACAAAAATAGGGATTTGGGGGTATATCTATATCTTGACCTAAATCTTAATTTGGGGCATAACTTGTATTGTAGAACGAATGGGAAATTAGGGCATAATGAACATGATAATTGGTTAATAATTAAAATGCCTAGATTTACAGTAATTAGAAGTTGTAACGATGCTTAGACACTTGGTTAGATTACACTGGCGGTAGAAGCCTGCCCGGAACTGCCCGGCATATCCAGTGTCCACAAGTGGTAAATCTAATGTGAGGGGTCTAAGTGCATAAACACGTAACATGCTAAGACATGAGGTTAAGTCCGAATTGTGGAAGAAGTCTACCCGGACCGACCTGCATATCCAACATCCATAAGTGGTAGACTTAATGTGGTAGGTCTAGAGCATTATAACCATAAATGAATAAATGGTAATGAACTTGTAATACTTAACCTGTTTGAATCCATAAGGATCACATGGACATGTTAACATGAGTTGGGGTTAAGTAAACTTACTTGAATCAGTGGGAGGGTTAATTAAATCTTGGGGCGGTGGGTAATATTTATATATATAGGCCCACAAACTTAACCTATTGAGTTATGCAATCTTGTCAAACTGGTAGGCATAACCTGTTGAAATCCTAGTAGTTGGGATGCAAGTCTAGGGGGAAGCTTTTATCATCTAGTGTGTGGCATCCATTTCAGTCACTAACCCATATAGATATCAAACGAGTACTCCAAACTAGGTCGGAGTCCGGGCGCACTTACTGAGCTGATTATAAGAGGTCATTTGGGAAAAGGTGTCTGATGGCATGTTCCATAGGGGTTATGTGCATGCATGGGTCTACTTGCTCGGGAAAATAAGACGTTGTGACATCAGTAGATATGGTTTTGCACATCTTTTTAACAACAGGTCTCCACTTTAGGAAGTGATACATCCTACTGTAGGGCCAGCACAGGGTATCTCCGGAGTTAGGGAGCCGATCAATTGGGGTAGTAATTAGGGTACATCTAGTCTCACTTGTTTAGGAGCCCGTCATTATCCTTAGGGGTAACACTGGTAAGTCCAATTGGGCTACCTGTTATTGTATGGGGTAAAACCTCTCACTAGAAATACGCCTAAGTCTACCATCTTGTACTTCTTGGGGGTCATCTTGTTCTTGTTATACTAGTATTGGTGCAGAGAAAAGTATTAAAGAAGCGCAGTATATTCTATCATGTTTATCTTGTTATACCTGCCCTATTACACTGTTATCTCTCTCCAACTTATATGCCTGTCATGATGCTTTTACTTATTTATATGATAAAAGTAACTGGATTCGCCATACTTTACATCTGACCCATTTTGTTTCCTCTTCTTTCTCTTCCGTTTCTCCCCCCTCAGGTTCTCAAGGTGGGAATACTCAAGCTTGATCGGGATTCTTCTTTCCTTCTCCTTGGAGCTTCTTAGATATATTGCCTGATTTCGTATCTCCCCTACTATGGCTATATTTTGGGGATTATGCTCTTTTTATGTATTATTGTACTCTGATGATGATTTTGTACATGGCAGAAGTTTTTATGTTTTTGGTATTTCTGACTTATGATGTAACCATGTTTTGGGACCACGATGTTTTCTATTTAATAAAATTTTAATTCTATTGTTATTTTATACCTGTCTTGTAATGTTTTTGTTTCTATTTACCTATAACGCTTCACGAAACTTAATGCATTTTGTTAAAGAGTGACACTAACGGACGTGGGGGGTGTCACATGAATGATGGTCCTTTCTCCTTTCATAGTGTTTCTGGAAATGTTGTGATTCATCAAGTCCTCTACCTGACCCGTCATGGATCGTTCATATATTTGCCACGATCCACAATGTTTCAAACGATGCTATGATTGCTCAGCTCATAAAGTTACAACTGACCCATCAGATCGCTCAATTCATCCTTTCGCAAGCTAGGTCGATCCATCTTTCCCTCATGCCGATCCATCAAAAATACTATCGGTCCATGCCAAAAAGTGTTGCTGGTCCATTGACTTGCGTTACCAACCAATCCTTAGAAAACAGGCGCTACCAACCCATCTTCTTGCGCTACCGATCCATCAGAGACAAATTGCCCAATCCATCAAAAAAACATGGCTGGTCTACTTGTTTGTCGACCCATCACAGTGTGCCTGATCCATCACCAAATGCATGCCGATCCATCATAAAAACTGTATCGATCCACGGATTCTTGAGTGTCGATCCATCAAATCTTGAACGTTGCCGATCCATTGACTCGCGTGTCCAATCCAACCTGCCTTGTGTACCAAGAAACGATCCAATCCCGAAACCAATTCAATTCAAACTCGTGCAATTTCAGACAACCAATCAATGATAAGATCAAGCAATCATCAATAAACACTAATACATCAAATAATCATCATTCAAGAATATAAAATTCACCTAATCGTGATTAAACAATAAATGAATCAAATAAATGGATCTAACTTGTATAAACATAGAATCAGCACATGAATTTACCATTATAATCTTACTATATTAAATCTTATGGTAATTCGAATTAAAATTATACTTACGTCAATTAGATTTAGGTGAAAACAACTTAAAATGATGAAACTAAGATCAAGCAACCATTTACTCGATTGAGTCCGTGTGATAGATGCTCATCACTCACCAAATCTTCAATATAGCTTGAAATCAATGATTCTCTAATCCGGACAGCGAAGAACGGTCTACAAATCACCCAATTTGATGCGATCTACTCTCTCTTGATGTTGATCTTTAATATTCTAACGTAGATCTAAGAATTAAATGAAGTGGAGAGGTATTTGATTGGAGTAGGGAGAGTCTGATACGCCAACCACATAGAGAAATTAAGAAACTAAACAATTCTCCTTGCCACTACCCTCCTATTTATAGCTAACAACTCCTGGCCTTAATGGGACTCACTAATTAGCCCACTAATAACTAACTAGTCTGTCCAAAAATTATGTAGCATTAAACTGCAATTCCTCCCAAACCGTTGGACCAAAACGTTAATGTGACCACTCTATGGAATTGGAAACATCATTTCCTTTCCAATGAAATCGATCTCAGCATCTGACTCGATCTCAGTCAAAAGTTATACCATGTACAAAATTGATAGTGGCAAAATGGTCACAAATAAAATTGATAAAAATTATGGACATGTCACACATCCTCATAAACAACATATCGAAAATATGAGAATGATCCAACCCTTAGGGAATTAAATAAAAATGTTTTACGATCCTCCGATATGTAAAATGTGGGTCATTACATTCTCCCCCTTTAGGAATTTCGCCCTCGAAATCCCAAGCAAACATAAGCAACCAAAACCATTCTGCATGCCAATCATCCACAAGTAGCCAATTTACTATCCATCAATCCATTCATCCATAGCCTTATTCTAGCACGCGGAATTCTACCTATAGTACAAGTTACAATGGTGTAAGGTGACATGACATTAATGGGTCATAACAACGCTGGATGGACGTCTTCATATTCTCTTCTGTTTCCCACGTACAATTGTCATCATCCTTACTCCACTGCACCTTGACTAGCTTAACTGTCTTCCTCCTAAGCTGTTCCGTGTCATTCCCCACAATTTGTGAAGTGGTTACGAGGTCTCGTCACTACAGATTCGACTTCTAGGTCTTCGTACTGATCCGAGGATACTACCACATTCGAATCATGCACACACTTCTGTAGATATGAGAAATGGAAAACATTGTGTGCACTAAACATCTTCTCGAGTAAATCCAACCTATACGCAAGCTTTCTAGTCTGCTCGACTACCGAAAATGGTCCAATGAACCTTGGAGCTAACTTTCCCTTATTTTTGAATCAAACAACATTCTTTAATGGCGAAATCTTCACGAAAACCATGTCACCCACGTCGAGTTCCAAATCTTTTTGACGTTTATCAACATAACTCTTCTGACGATCTTGGGTTATCTTCATTCATTGCCAAACAATCTCGATACAATCCGAGATCTCTCTTATCTTCTCAGACTCAAGTATCAAGTTACCTTCAGTCTCTAGCCAACATGCCGGAGAATTACACGGTCTACCGTACAACGCCTTATATGGTGTCATCCCAATGCTCGACTGGTAGCTGTTGTTATACACAAACTCAATTAAATGTTGATGGTCTTACCACAATCCCCCGATGTCCAGTCCATAAGCTCTAAGGAGATCTTCCAACACTCGGTTAACTCTCTCAGTTTGACCATCAGTCTAGACATGATAAGCCGTACTCAAACGTAACACGATTCCCAAAGTCTCTTGCAAACTCTTCCAAAATCCACTCGTGAATAATGGATCTCGATCACTCACTATGCTCTTCGGGATACCATGGAATTGAACTATCCATTTAATATACAGCTCAGCCAACTTCGATGTTGTCCTGGTCAATCTGATAGAAATAAATCTTGCACTTTTGTTCAAGCAATCCACTATGACCCAAATTCCTTCGTTTCCTCCCCTAGTTCTAGGTAGTCCAACGATATCTGCTCCTACTTCCACGTAGGAACTTCAGACGTCTGAAGAAATCCACTCGGTTTCTTCTGTTCAGCTTTCACTAACTGGCTGTTCATGCACTTGGAATTAAATTTTCCAACATCCCTCTTCATCCATTCCCAGTAGTATGCTTGCTTTATGTCTTGATACATCTTATTACCACCAGGATGAATCGTCAACTTTGAGTGATGGCATTCCCTTAGAACCTCATCTCTCAATCCATAGATGTCTGGAACAACCAGTCGTCCTTTCTTTCGAAGCCAACCCTCTCGATCGACCTCAAATTCCTTATCCTCTGGTTCTAATTTTTGGATGATCTCGACGAGCTTTCGATCAAGCTTTTAGCTCTCGCAATCCTTTCGATGAGGGTAGGTCTTATCGATAAGATTGCCAACATTTCAGGATCTAACTCTTACTAAGGCCTAAAATCAAATCATGGAAAGTACTCGAGGTGCTTCCATTCTGAAAACATCGCTCTTAAACTTGCATGTCTTCAACTCAACCCATCTGCCATTGCGTTGCCTTTACCAAGAGTATAGGCTATACCAAAATCGTATGATGCCAGAAACTCTAACCATTGTTGCTACTGAAGATTCAAATCCTTTTGGGAGAAATGATACTTCAATGACTTGTGATCTGTAAACAACTTGAATCGAGCTCCCAATAGGTAATGTCTCTAAATTTTCAGAGTAACACTATTGTTTCCAACTCCAAATCATGAGTCGTATAATTCCTCTCGTGCGGCTTCAGCTGTAGACTCGCATAGGCCATAACTCTATCTTTCTACATCGGCACTGCTCCAAGTCTAGTACCACATGCATCGGTGCATACCACCATCTCTTCACTCCCGCTTGGAATGGTTAAAACAGGAGCGCTTGTCAGACTCTCTTTCAGGATTCCAAAAGCTTGCTCACACTTTGGATCCTATGTAAACACTTGATGCTTATTCGTCAATCCTGTTAATGGTGCATATCTTAGAGAAATCCTTGATAAATCGACAATAAAACCCCACCAATCCAACGAAACTCTTAATGTATGTTTCATTCTTAGGTCTATCCAGTCCTGGATTGTCTCCGCCTTAGCAGGATCCACTGTTTTTTCATTTCGAGAAACAACATGGCCTAAGAACCTCACTTCACTATTCCAAAAGTGACAATTCAAAAAATTAGCTCTCGGCTGATGCTTTCGCATGATTTCCAAAACAGCTCGCAAATGCGACTTATGCTCTTCCTCATTCCCAAAGTAAACAAGAATATCATCCATGAACACAAGCACGAACTTGTTCAACTGATCTCCGAATACCCTATTCATAAGATCCACAAAATATGTTGGTGCGTTAGTCAACTCAAATGGAATCACCAGCCATTCGAAGAAACCAGATGGTGTCCTACAAGTAGTCTTCGACACACTATCCTTTGCCACTCTTTACTGGTGAAATCCCGTTGCCAAATCCATCTGAGAAGACACCTTGGCTTTGTGAAGCTGATCAAACAAGTCATCTATCCTTGGCAATGGATACTTGTTCTTCTTGTTCACCTCTTTTATCTCACAGTAATCTGCACACAATCTCAAAGATCCATCAACCTTGGTTGCAAACACAAGTGGTGCATCCCATTTGGACACACTCCTCTAAATGAATACTTTTCTCAAAAGATCATGCACTTGAACCTCTAACTCTCGATGTTCCTTAGGCGCCATCCTCCTAAGAGGTACAACGATAGGTCTAGCAACTTCGACCAAATCGATCCTGAACTCAATCTCGCGATGCGGCGGCAACCCTTTGACCTTGTTAAAGACATCATCAAACTCATTTGTGATCGACATAAATGACAAATCTTTCCGTGGAATAATAGGTGAATATAAATAGCTTATGAATATCCCGTCTTCTGGCTTACATGAATCACAACCATTCACCGTTCCACATTCCCGACTGTCACATCGAGCTTTTCGCAATCTGTTTTTGTTGCATACCTCTTGAGCCAGTCCATACCCAATATAATCCCAAACCCAGCGAAGTTCAAAACAAAGCAATCACACACCAAGGAGCAACCATGTCTTGATAACACTAGACCATGACAAACCATACACAAACTGGACGAACCCCCAACTAGATTAATCACGGTCCGTGGTCTATCACAAATCTTAGGTTCCAAACCTAAGCGGCACACAAGCCCATTACAAATGAAAGAATGCGACACCCCAGTATCAAACGAAACTCTAACCGAAACATCTCTAATGGAAAGAGTACCTTGAATGATAACACTCGTCCCTTATCCTCCGCCGTAGGAGCCCTCAGAGGAAATGGAACAACTTCCAAAGCATATGCCTTCACAATCTGCTTTCCCTTCAGCGGTTCTGGATAATTCTTCCTGTTATGCCCAGGATTTCAACAGTTGAAGCATTTCTCCTTAGCTTTCGAATTCTTGCAATTCCTGGAAAAATGTCCCTTTTGATGGAAATTAAAGTATATCACCTCATTTTTTTGCTTTTTCTAACCATTTTTTCCTTTCTGTTGTTGCTGCTTTCTCTTTTTGTTATTACCACCCTGTTGTGGTTTTGGTTCTTAAAGCTTTCTCTACGACGTTCTCGTAAGTATCATCTAAGTGATCAACCAGCTGATTCCCATGATATTTGTCCAAGCCCATGACAAACTTTTCGTTCTTCTGGTAAGGAGTTTAAACATATGAACGAGCATACTTGGATAAAGCTTCAAAGTCATAATCATAATCCAACACTAATCAACCATTCTGCTTCCACTCAATGAACCTCTTGAACAGAATAGACTCTTGAACAGTAGAAATGAACTTCGTCTCAAACTTGACTTGGAACTGATCCCACGTGATCTCATCTTCTAGAGTCCCTAATGTGAAAGAGTTCCACCAATCAATAGCTCTACCATGTAGCTGTCTTGATGCAAGTTTCCTCTTAGTCGCATCATTTATTCCCAAGTCTCCAAAAATCATAATGCAAGTATCAATCCACACTTGAATATCTACAGTTGGCTATGTCCCTTTGGACGACTTCCCTCCTAAAGTAGTGAAGTCTTTGCATAGCTTCGCGAAGTCCACAACCCTAGGCACTTGCACCTGAACCCCCCACATCAAACGTGGCTATCTCAGGAGCGGGTACCCTCCTCATGATCGCTGCTACTATGACCTCGAACATAGCTGGGTAATCTGGTATACCGCCATTTCCCCTCCAGGAATAGTTCCCTCCCTAGCAGTACGTCTTGACGTTCGACAACTCTTTCTAAACCTGAAAAATAGAATGATTAGTCCACATATGAGAAAACTGCAAATGGAGTTCAAACGCTACTATACACTATAATATAGTATACATCCATCCATCAGAAATCTACAAATACGCCTCTCATATGTCTTTACGTCTTTAAACTTTGCCTAAAATCGATTAACCAGAGCTCTGAAACCAAATGAGACGACCTCCCATAGCTCCCTCACTTAACAAAAAGAATAATGCATTGAAATACGTGCTAGGCAGCTAAGGACGATCATTAGGGTAGAATAACACACGTGGAACCTATTGTATAACTCACAGCGTAAGGATAAAATATAATAGAACATATATAACAGGCAATAATAGTGAAGCAAAATTGAGAAGAATCTTAAGCTTTTCATATCATCATGAAGTATCCATACATCACTGGAGTACATCATAAGAGTCTGTATAAAAATGCCTCACTACAAGTTACTCGGAGAATACATCAAACATAACAGCGGAAAACAACAAACAGTGGATATTTGGAAATAATACGTCAGCCTCGTGCTCGTCATCGCTCAACAGCATCGTTCTCATTAAGATCTATTACCTGTTACCTACTACTCAGTCTGCCCATCCACAACCGGATAAACAATCCTAGGTGATAAGAGGGAGACATAAAACCTCGAGTCAGACAATAGTCTTAGTGGGTGATAAACAGCTATTTAACATTATCAATAAAGTATAGAATAAATAGGTACATCAATCAACTAATCTACCAACACCTCATAGAAGAATCCAAACCCTCTCATCCACATCCGACGGTGATAGCCTTTACAAAAATCAGAAAGAAACAAATAGTACATTCACAGCAACCAGTTATCGAGCGTAGACCATCCTAATCGAATTCTACATCTCCGAAGCAAAAACCTCGAAAACATAAACCAACATCAGACAAGCACCCAAGAGATATCTCCTTCAACATTTAACAATCTACACAAGACGATACAAGCAAATCAAAAACATCCATGACTCTGGCTATTACCACCGGCCTTGCCTTGAAACCATCGTTAATCTTATGATTGGCCAACCCTGCTTTCGGTCAAGGGCTAATGGTAACCCCGGTTCTAGCAAAAATCCATACGTTATCATGACCGATATCTAAGCCTTTCAACGATACCCAGGGTATTCGACTAGTCCTACTAGTCTTTTAGGTGTCCCTATTACACCCCTGCTTTGAGTTTGCTAGAACCTCCAACTAACGATAATTCTGCAGCCTTCAATATCTCTAGCCATCAAACTTGATGACTATCTATAAGCTTAAGAGACTTCTTGAGCAACCATTATATACAAGCTCACAACTTTAAGTTATCTTCGCATTCATTGCATTTCATCAATCAATGAATACATCACAATACTTTGAACATTCCGTCTTGAATTCACTTCGAAGCTACTTCCAACGTCAAACCAAAAATAACATTGTTTGGTCGATAGTTGATATACAACCTTCATCTCTTGATATGAATAA